>LS486211.1:103420-180852 GCA_900490705.1 Pristionchus arcanus
TCGTACGTATGATATAAACACGAAGCAGCGCACATTTGGAAATTAATTTGAAATAAACCTTCATGACGTAACTCACATTTTACAAATCTACGTTTAAAAAACCGAAACGCGGAACAGAAAGAAGTGATTGGAAAAATAAAGGGTAAAGGAACCAAAGAGCGAGAATTTTTGCAAACTAAGAAATAATAATGACAAAATAACTAACGTGACAGCCTCATTGAGAAGTTGATTGAGATATTCCACAACGAGTTTCAATCCATCTTCATTCAGGAATTGATATACCCAGCTGAAAGGAATATTCCTTTTCTTCTAATCTTCTTTCGTATTGTCTCTTTTTCTTTGTCAATGCACTCACTTGCCTCTCACAGTCTATTTAGCTCTCTCGTTGGTTTACACGATAGAAAATGGAAGAAACATTGTAAACATGAGTACTACTTGAGGAGTGAGATCATCAAAGAATACAACTTATAACAGTGACAAATCAATCAATATTGTCAACTCACTCGACTGAATTCGTTCTCAAAGATATTTCAATGTGCTTCAGAACTTTCGTCGATGTTTCGTCACCCAGAATCTTTTTTCGCTGAAAAATAATTTGTTTACGTTCATGATTGTATTTTCAATAATTTGAATGCGACGGCGAAAAATAAGAAACTAACTTTCTTTAAATTCTTCTTATCACAAAGAATAGCCAATTTCTCGAGATAAACTGTAGGAGGGACAGCTTGATTTACTCCTCTCTGCAATTCGGATAAACCATCATCCAAAACCATACTGCATTTTCGTTATCCCATTATTATAAAAATGAATGTGTAATAACAGAGGAATTGTTGAAGTTATTTGTGATGGATGTCCATCTCCATCTATCAATCCTCTCCCTTCTCCCCTTCCATTTATCCTCTTTCCTCTCACCTGATCCATCACCAACTGCCATTTCTTCTGATTATCATATTGTTTCAGTATTCTTACTTTGTCTACCGGTAGGTCCATTTGCTTCTACAATTAATTAAATCATTTCAAATAATCTCTTTTATAATGTGAATGGATGTAATAACTGACGAGTACTCCATCAAATAGTTTCTGTAATTCCTCTTCAGGAGGCATCGCAGTGGGAGACGGACAAGAAACGGACATCTTTTCTTCCTCTAAATAACTTTAACCTTCAGATTAATCACAAGCCCATCTGAGTAAATATGTACTCAAGTATGCGGACATCCATTAAAAAATCACAACTTTTGAAAAAAAGACTACTACTCGCTAGATTATATTTTAAATCAGGTTTTTAAGGGGAAAATATCCAATTTGATTGCGGAAACTCGTTCATATATAGGTAAGAATACTTTCAAGTACATACTTGAGACAAGAATGGTCGAAAGAAATTCGATAAATAATGGTCATACCAGATGACACGGATCTTCTTTTATCTTCTTGTATATCCAATAAATCCTTTCTCAGTTTGGGAAGAAGGACTGAAGAGAGACGAGATAATGAAGGAAGAGAAGCTAGAAGAGAGAATATGAAGTGATTGAGACAGAATGAGGGAATGGAAGAGGAAAGAGGGAAAGAAGCAAAAAGGAATGGAGAAAAGAAAGAAGGAAAAGGGGGTGAGAAAAGGGTCACAACGTGGAAAAACGATGGGCGAGTAGTGGAGATGAGGAGATGGATCCGATAGATGGAAAGAGAGGGGGAAGAGAGGAAGGAGGGGAGGGAGGGTATAAAGGGAAAAGATTGAATTGGATTGAATACAAGAGTGAAGACACGATGAGTCAGTGGTACGAGTTCAGTTGATGGGAGTGAAGAGAGAGAGGGAAGAGAGGAACGGAAGGACGATGAGACAGATTGAGGAGGGAGGGGGAGACACAGGTGGTAGGGAGTAGATAGAAGAGAGAGAGAGAGAGAGAGAGAGAGAGAGAGAGAGAGAGAGAGGGGGGGGGGGAAGGAGTGACCCTTCCCTCTAGAGTGAGTAGTTGATAGTTATGTTGTGTCATTACCCCCCATCCCTCCTCTTCCCTTCAAATAGAGAAATCAGAAAGAGTTCGGCCTTCAGTGGTCGAAATGTCATGTCCAATGGGTTTTTGCCTTCGGGCACCTAGTCCTATTTTGGGCATATTTTCGGGCACCCAGACCTAAAAACAAATAAAAATTTCACTTTTCGGGCACCTCTCCTAAAATTTTGCCCGACAAATTTTTTTTTCGGGCAAAATTTGACATACTTTTCGAACACTGACGGCCTTCATTTGAAGAACACCAATAAATACGAAACAAAAAAAAAACAGAAAAAATGAAAGCGGGAAAACGAAGAGGGTGAAAGAGAGGTGAAGATTGGAGACAGAGATAATAGGAGATAAGGAAGAAAGGGAAGAGAAATATAGATTAGAATGAAGGGTGGAGGGGGGATTGGAAATATAAGGTTGACTAGTTGTGAACTAAACCCGGAATAGAGAACTGAAGATCGATAGAGACGACCACAAAAGGAGAAGAAGGAAAGAAGAGAGAGAAAAGGGAGATGAAGAGAAGGAGAAAGAGGAGGGAAAGGGGGAGAGGAAGCTAGAGCAACAGCTGTAGAAGAAGATTCTGGTGAGATATGAATGGGAATGGAGAGGAGAGAAAGGATAAGGAGGCTCCCTACTCATATCAAATATGTTTATGGTACGAGGAGAAAGAAGAAGAGGGGGAGGGGAGAGAGAGAGAGGGATAGAGAAGGATGAGATGCATCAATGAGATAACCATTTAGAGAAAGAGAGAGAGAGAGAGAGTAATGTAGACAGAGTAAAAGAGGAATTGAGTATATGAAAGAGTGCATTCTTCCGATTGACTCGCATCTCTTCCAATTCAAGTAACTGGTTGGTCAGTCCAAACCGAGAGAAACCATCAATTCACGAGCAGATATATAATCCTACTTACCGTCTCTTCATTTCTCCTTGCTCCTTTTCTCCATTCTAATCCTAACTTTTTTCCAGTACAAGTCAGGGAGTAAACTAACTTACACTTATGTACACACGGGACAAACAGTCAGATAAACTTTAAGTCACTTACTTTCATGTGTCGATCTATCCAATTGTCGATCATCTTGGAACGATCGAGAATGCATCTAAAACGGATACATAACATCAGCTATGGTCACGATCAAATGAAATTGAGTTATAGAAAACTATTGAGAAAAATTAGCTGATGCTGTGATGACGACCTTTGCAGACAACAAATAATTCCAGCGGGATCATTGACCCTTCAATTAGCCCAGAAGATATCAAGTGAAATATATAGCAAAGATATCGTTTATCGATTCTATGGGAAGAAATATGCTGATTCGTTGGGAATTTGAGCATCTCCACACATTGGATGCGCACGAGGTATTTCCCAGTCCAGCACTGAATAGTTCTCATGCCATCCAAGACGAGACAATTCATGGGTCTGCAATATTCACTCTTATCATAGACAATCTCAATGGATATAACTGACCGTGCTCTGATTGAGTGCCATATAAGGAGGTTCTCTATAGAAAGAGTCTTCATCTGCATCCGAAGAGAGAAGAGTATCTCGAAGACAACGAATGGACAGAGGGGCATCCATGTTCTAATCATTACTTATTCCATTACTCATTACATCCACAATAATACCTTCCATCCTTGAGGATGTAGTAGATCAATCTCCATCTTCATCTTTCTCACTGTTTCCTTTTCATTCGAATGTCTCCATGGTAGTTCTCCCAATGCATTTTCGCATGCGATGTAATAAACAGACCAGAGATCATCGAATCTAGATACATCTCTACTCTCGTGGCATCCTGGTGATGCATATCGAACCTCAATTACAATAGTTAATTAGTGAAACATGAGAATAGCTCACCGTTCCATGGAAAGATGATCTAGATTCTTTCCTTCTCATACTTCCATCATTTTCCTTGTATCGACGACTCATTCCGAAATCGACGAGAAACAGTCTACGTGGTCCCTCCAGAGACATGCAGAAATTAGGAGGCTTCACGTCTCTGTAAAAAAACCCACATTCGCAAATAAAGGGATAAGTTATGTGATACCTATGTATCCATCCTGTAGAATGAAGAAATTGAAGAGCACACATCATCTCTCTCATAATCCAAAATGTCTGCAATATCCATTCTTCACGTAGACAATCACAATGAAAATGACTGACCGAATAGATGGAGAATCGATCACATATCGTCCCCTTCTTTAGTTCGCGTACATTTCTTCCAACTAATTCCATCACCATATATCTAACAGATTGAGTGCAACCAGACGAGTATAATTGTACAATTGGTGTTGGCCAGTTTCCCTTTGTGTAATGTGCTGCATTCTTGAGGCAATCTACTTCATTATCAATAAGTTGGATTGATGCTGTGAGTGATTCAACTTTCACAGCTACTTGAGTGCCGTTCGTTTGATCAATCCCAACGAACACCTTTAAAAAATAAAAATCATAGACTAATGATTTTCTAAACTAGGCAACTAAAAGATCTATCGTACCTGACCGAAACCTCCAACATTCAGCATGTGCATAACGTGAAATCGATTATGTATAATTTCTCCACTCTTGAGCATAGCTGCATCTCCACTGCTCAACTCAGAATGCATTCGAGAGGGAGCGACCATCCCCCCTCACCGACCGATACCCCTATGACAACCACAACCCAAATGGGCAAATCACATTTACATCAACGACTCTCTCTGTGCAAATTATCTTTGTCATAATATAATGTACATAACATGAATATTCAAAGAAATTCGATTCCTTTGCATCCCTCGTTGGATAGTCTCTCCGATTCTGTAAGAATTTTTGATAATCCCTAGAGATAAATGATCTAAGAAATTAATTTCTTATAACAGGAGGCCAGAAACTCGGAATTTTTCGGACAGACTAAGAAATATTCTTTCAGTAGATGAAAATGTTTTGGTTTAAGCTGCTTTTGATCAAGCTGGTTAGGCTCGCTCCATAGTCTGTTTGTCTCACTGACGCTCTGTTGCATAGATATGCCAAACATAACACGATTGCTCACGTTTAATCATAATTGGATCCATCAAATTCTTCTCTTTGATGCATGCTGCGATAACTTCCTCTTCTTCATCTCTTCTTTTTGTTGACTTAGACTGTTCGATTTTCGCAACATTTAACTTTCTTGACAAGTTTTCTTTCTCTGAGAGCATCCATCGGTTCATATGCGACCGAGCAAGACATAATCATATTATGAACTAACCCTCATCAAATTTAATAATATCACTGATCAATGAGTCATTGTATTTCCTGTTCTGAACTACATCATGTTCGAGGGCATCCGAATTTGAACGCATATTTTTAATGAGCGAATCAAGGCCAGCGCTGTAAAATGAATAATTCAAACATTATGTATAACTCTTTCCCAAGATATGTATGCTATATATGGGATTATATGAAATCCACACTGTCGAAGAAGGACTGTGAATTCTATATAATCATGCTAGCATGCATATGCTGTCAGCCGAAACCAAAAAAACTATACATACTCACCCATCGGGACCCTTCCCGGGAATCTCATCCGAAATCGGGTTTCGGGAATCGAATTCGTCGAGTTTCTTCAGGTAGTCATCCTGCTCCGATAGAGTTCAATTGGAGAAGGAATCGAAGGGGAAAATGGAAATGGGAGGAAACTCACTATTTCCAGCATTTTCGGTTCTTGAAAATAGGAAGAATTGTTCATCGTTGCTACTAAAATATAATTATTATTGATTAATAAATTTTAAAAAGGCATTCATTCCTTTGAAAAATATATTCATATTAAAATATTTTAAAATATTAAAAAATAATATTATTTTAAATTTAAGAAATACGCGCTAAATTGGGATCGTGCGGTCCCAGTGCGATTGCAATGATTGATAACTTACGGTAACTTCGGCTCGCTTAACGCACCCCCTCCAAACCCTCCAAACTTTTCGTTGTTATTCGAAGAGTTCGTGTTCATTGATTTGTTCTTGTTTTTATTATTATAATAATTTATTCTCTCAGATGTCCACTGACTATGATAATGAGCAACCGTCGATCACTACTCTTAAGATTCTCATTATCGGCGAAAGTGGAGTTGGCAAGTCTAGGTTGGGTACTTTATTCATTTTTTATTAGGCTGTATTATTTAAATGCATACATAATTTTTAAACGTTTCAATGAGTTAATTTAATGCATTTTTTTTGTTTAGTTTGATGCTGCGTTTTGTTGATGACGTATTCGACCCAGAACAACCTGCGACAATCGGTAAAGTAGCAAACACCATTCACGTGATCAAAAGTTGTGGTTGAGGTGTCGATTTCCGAGTTACGAGCATGAGCGTCGATGGCAATCGTGTTAAACTTGCGATTTGGGATACTGCTGGTCAGGAGCGTTTCCGAACATTGACACCTTCATACTATCGCGGAGCTCAAGGGATCATTTTTGGTAACTGGATTCATGTGCCTTGTTCCAATATATAATTTTTTTCTTCAGTTTACGATGTCACAAATCGCTCTACTATGGAGCGTTTAGACCACTGGCTGACCGAAACCGAGACATATTGT
Organism: Pristionchus arcanus; assembly: GCA_900490705.1. Classification (NCBI taxonomy): domain Eukaryota; kingdom Metazoa; phylum Nematoda; class Chromadorea; order Rhabditida; family Neodiplogasteridae; genus Pristionchus; species Pristionchus arcanus. The sequence continues at coordinate 109,960 of LS486211.1, forward strand.
ACTAAGGGAGACGCTGTCAGAATGGTTGTTGCTAATAAAATAGATATGGTAAGGGTTGTTAAATAGCTTAAATTATTTTTAATATTCAGCCGAATCGTGAAGTTTCCAGAGAAGAAGGTTTGAAATTGGCTAGAAAGTATCGCGCTCTTTTCATCGAAGCAAGCGCAAAGACAAAGGAGGGAGTTCAATGCGCTTTCGAGGAATTGATCGAAAAGGTAAGAGTTGTTTTATTCAATGGGATCAATATTCGTCACATTGTCAGATTATGCAGACTCCATCTCTATGGGAAAGTGATCGTCCTACGTTCAAATTAGGCGCCTCTGCACAATCAAGTGGCGACTCTTGTGCTTGCTAATGAATTATCCATATTGTACACATTAATACACACTGTATACTTGCGAAAAAATATAATATAGTACTCGTATAGATATTCACAAAAAGTGCCTCGGTTGCTGTTCGCATCATGCGTGTTGTACATATTTCATTTTTCGTTTGCTCATTTTTTCTGCTGAATAAAGTCGTTCTTCATCATTCTTTTCGTGGTCTAATCTTTTATCGGGTTGATGATCCCGTTGATATACTTTTCGCAATCAGGTATGTTTATGTTATATTTATCTCATTTTTTTAGAAAATGGGAGAAGTGGACGCAATGGTGAACTACGCTGATGCAGTGAAGGAGGAACCGACTGATGTGAAGGTTGAATTGGAAGATGGCGGAAAGGGAGACAGAGATGATGATAGAAAGAAGAGAAAGAGGAGCAAGAGCAGGTACAATTATCATTTATAAAATTATATTACTCTTAAAAAAAGGTGATTAATTAATGATATTTGAAGATCTCGTTCGCCTCGTGACCGTAAGAGAGACAGATCTCGTGATAGAGGAGAGCGAAAACGTTCTCGCAGCAGAGAAAGAGAAAGAAGACGATCGAGATCGAAGGAAAGATCTGACAGAAATAGGTATGTTATCATTTTATTATTTTATTATATATACATGGTAGTCTTTGTCTTTTCTGTATTTCCAGTCATATGTCACCGGCCATGCTGTTAGTGCTTTCATACTAGGAATACTAGGTGCACGGCTCCTTTTTACAATTCGCGAAAACTTTCGCCGATAGATCAGTTTGGTTTCACTGATAAAGAATTTCTTCGGAGTTGGGACCGTTTACGTACTTTTACAAACGTCATATTCAGGGAGCCGGAGAAACCAAGAGTGAAGAAGTACAAATTCTGGGATATAGCCCCTGCTGGATACGAACATCTCACTCCTAAGGAGTACAAGGATCTTCAGGTTATTCATTAAATATTGTTGATAACACATTTCTAACTCTGTATCTTCAGCTGTCGGGACAAATTCCTCGTTCGAACATCCAAGCTGCTGTACCTGTCGTTGGACCATCGGTGACATGTCAGTCTCGTCGTCTCTATGTCGGAAATATTCCATTCGGTTGCAATGAAGAAGTTATGCTCGACTTCTTCAACCAACAGGTTCCATTTACCTCTTTTTATATTATTTTCAGTATGTGTATTAATTTATTACTAGAAGATAGCTTTACTTCTTTTTTTGTAAACGAAAATGGTTGTAGATGCATCTGTGCGGTCTGGCACAGGCTCCTGGCAATCCCGTCCTCGCGTGTCAGATCAATCTGGATAAGAACTTTGCTTTCATCGAGTTCAGATCTATCGACGAGACCACTGCTGGTAAGAATTACGAAATGATAATTTGAGAGGGTAGTTTGTATCTTAAGGAATGGCTTTCGATGGAATCAACTTCATGGGACAACAACTGAAGATTCGTCGTCCTCGTGATTATCAGCCAATCTCCACTGGATATGATACCAATGCGAGAATGCCCGGTTAGTATTCATACAAATATTGTCGGTATACAACACCTCTGAATTATGGGAGGTGGGGGGGGGGAATATATTAGAAATATATACACCTATTACAATGTTTAATTATTCAACTTTATTAATACGGTGTTGAGTGCTACAAACGCAGTGCTCTCTATTCATTAAAAAATACAATTTTTATCGAAATTCTCAAACATTTTTAAAATGTGTTGAATACTTGTCTTTCAGTGTCGAACATCGTTGTTGATTCGGCCCACAAGATCTTCATCGGTGGTCTTCCCACATATCTTAACGATGAGCAGGTGGGATTTCCCGTTCAAATAGAATCATTCACTCTACATTTTGACGTGTTCTTACCGTAGTCTCTGCAGTGGATCGATTCGATCGATGGAACCGTCCTCTCCCTTATCGTGCTAATCGAGGGAGAAGGTACTCTCATCCCTCCCTTCCCCATCTGGCGCCTCTCTCCTCTTTCAGCCCTCTTTTGTCATCCTTTAGGTAGCTCCGCATCGTCCATTTCGCATTTCAGCATTTTCAGCCTTTAGGATTCTCAGAAATATATTGGGTGGAAGACAGAGCAATAGGAAAAGGTTATAGGTTTAAATTGTTGACCCGTCCTTGGAAAGATGTATAACATGATGGTGGTTGCAAGGATAATTGAGTGAGTGAGTTAGTAGGTGGGGACATTACAGGTGAAGGAACTTCTCTCTTCATTCGGACAGCTAAAGGCATTCAATCTGGTGGCTGATTCTGTCGGAGGAAGCAAGGGATACGCATTCGCTGAGTATCTCGATCCCACTCTCACTATGCAAGCTATCGCAGGTTTGATTTGTTTGATGAATGGAAGAGGATAGGGAATGGATAAATGTGATGTATCACAGGTCTGAATGGAATGCAGCTTGGAGATAAGAAGCTAACAGTGCAATTGGCGTGCCAGAATGCGAGTCAGAATGCATTCGGAATGCCCAATCAGGTGATCACTTTTTCGGTTATTATTTCTTTCTCGAGCGAGGACAGGCATTCTACATTCTGAATGCAAATAGTGTAGGCTTGAGTATAGGACAGTTTCTGATTCATACATTTTCCTTACCTTCCGGGGACCAAAAATATATAGTGAACTGATGTGAAGCTGAAACCGCAGTGGAACGGAGTATTTTGAACCCCCGAAAATGTAGTGGTTTGATAACTGACTCGGTTAAAAAAATATGGTCTGCTTAGCTTTTGAATCAATTTAAAAAATGGAATGTTTTCGCATATTATTTCTCCAGCGTCTTGCTTAGTGGATAACTCCGGGGTTTTTTCTTAGTGACTTCCCAGGGAATTCGAGAGGAATCTCTTACCTCACTTTTCAATGAGAGAAACATCAAAAGTGCCGCTCGGAAACCAGTGAGAAATAGCATGGGAGATCATTGAGTATAGGGTAATAGATGCAATCTGACTGATTTTTGCCATGAATTTTTGGTGAGCTTCATGTGAGGCAGGAGAGATTGCAGGTGGCAGTGGCTGGCATTGATATCTCTCAAGGATCAGGACCTGTCACTGAGGTACTCTGTCTCATGAACATGGTCACTGAGGATGAATTGAAGAATGATGAGGACTACGATGGTCAGTTTATCCTCTCTTTGTACTCATATACTAAAATTACGTTGTTTTTTTATCTCATATTTCTGTTGAAATACCCCACCCCACTCTATGTGCTTCTTGCTTAAAATCAAAAATAATATTAAATAATTTGAACATTAAAAAAAAACAAAGCGCTTAAATGCTACGGCGTAAATTTACATGTGTGTGACTGTAACTTTTGGACATATAATTATTTTGCAGACATCGTTGAAGATATTCGTGAGGAATGTTCCAAATACGGAGTAGTTCGATCTCTTGAAATTCCACGTGCTCTACCTGGAATGAATGTGTCTGGCGTGGGAAAGGTGTACGTCGAGTTCGTAGACACGGCAGATTGCCAGAGAGCTCAAGCTGCTCTCACTGGAAGAAAGTTCGCTAGTCGAACTGTCGTTACTTCCTACTTCGATTTGGAGAAATACCACAACCGTCACTTCTAACTTAATCCAATAATATTCAACCAACAATATTCCATCCTTTGTAGTTTTACAACCCTATATTTAACCGATATTTCTCACAATGGTATTCTTGCTATCGATTGAAAAATTGTATTGTATTGGGCGATTGCGAATAAAATGATTTCCGAAGCACCAATATAAAAATATGAGGCCGTTTGCGTAAGAATCGGACAAATTCGAAAAATGGCGTAGCGTAAAAATTTCAACCCTCTGAAACTTTCTTTTTGGGGTTCTCGAGGGTGATGATGACGATGGGCATTCTCATTTTGGCCACCGATACGTCGTTGACTCCAGGCGATGTCTTCTCGGATCCGAATCGATGTTTGGCATTTAGTTGGGTTTGTTTGGCATTTAGTTGGATTATGCTAAATTTACGTGAGCATGGCCCAAGGGTCAGAATTTGATGGCGATCACCACGGAACTTTTGATTTTTTTATTATTTTAATTAGTTATTTTTTAAAATGGAACTTTCCGCAAACTAATGCGCAAGTGGTGAGTATAGATCGGACCGAAATGTCGCGAGGATTCAAAATCTGCTTTGAACGTCAAAATCCATCTAACTTTGAGATATTCAACTTATAGTGTGGCTTGTAAGTAAATCTTCTTTTGCTAGAAATTTAGAATTGCAATGAGTGAAAATGAATTCATGTAACGACGCCGCACATTTTTTAAAGTCAATTTCTAAAGTGAGAAAGTCTCGTTTAAAGAAGGTGTCCCACGAATGTCTGGCTAACTGAGTTCTCGGTGTGAGGTGTTGGATCGCTGTTACCCGATAACACTTTCGAAACTCCCAAGTTACCATTTTTCGATTGAACTGAGTTATGATCACTTGGCTGCATGCCAAGTGACCCTGAAATGCAGGCAACGAGCGAGAGAGCGTGCGGAATGAGGAGAGTGTTCCTCTCATTCCTCACTTTGCATAGTCGCTCGCGCGGTTCGTGGGACGCCTTCTTTAATCCTTTATTAGTTCATTCATTGGAACTAAATTTAACATTCAATGAGTTTGTTCGTGTTTTAATGCAAAGTAATAATGTAAAAAAATGTGTTTATCGGAAATATTAACTGTTCTGGGAGAATTTGCGAACAATGTATACACAACTGCGACATATTTCGTAGGAACGAGTTCAACGCTTGTTTAACATTTGAAAAGTTATGAATGGTAAATAATAAATAATACAGTTCCTTTAGCGTCTTCTTTTCTCAGGTGGGTAATCATTGGGCCCATTGGGTTGTCTACCGAATTGAGGCATAGCTGCTCCTGGTGGCGGCATTCCAAAGGCTGGTGATCCACCGTAGCCACCGAATGCACCTGGAGGAGGGCCTGCACCACCACCCATTCCTCCTCCTGGTCTGTCATCATTCTTGAATATTTGTAAGAGGCGTTGAACTCCTTCCATAACGTTCCCACCACCACGAGGACCTCCCTGCAAATATGCAGCATTCGAAAAAAGGCAACAATTCAGATTCATTGAAAATCAAATGCAATCGGGAAAAGATGACTTAATATAAAATAACTATCACGGACGACTAATTATTTTTTTTTAAAATATTGTTTTCTTACCTGTGGAGGAGCCCCATAGCTTCCAGATCCATTAGGAGGTCCTCCTCCCATTTGGGGTGGAGGGCCTCCCATCCCTCCGAATGCCATTGGATTCATCACGTTCGGTGGAGGAGCACCGTACATATTTGCACCAAAATCTGAAACAGTGGTTTTTTTCTAAAGTTGTTTGAATGGCAATGTAAAATACATATCTATATAAAAATAAAATAAAATTTCTACGTATATCTAATTGGTTTTAGAAATTTGTATTGCTCATGAAATAGTGTAAATAAGAAAATAGAGTAAAAACATTTGTCAGTCTCATTCCATTTTCGGGGGTCAGAACTTTTTAGAAATAATCTGCAAAAAACGTAGGCCTACTGGAATTTTTTCTATCAAGGATTTTAAATAATAAAAGAGCTTGTAGAGTCAATGACATGCATGTAATATCTGGCTATCTTGAGTTATAACTGGCAATTCTATAGAACTCGGGACATGTGATATAAAGTGCGCCGACTATAATCCCTTGTCGAAAATATGAACCAAAGTCACTCATAGCTGTAAATTAACCTGAAGATGGTGCAGCAGACATTCCGGAATTGAATGAACTTTGTGGCATTCCTGAAGGAGGGCCGCTCATTCCGCTCATTCTAGAACGCCTCGCTGCTTCCAAACGCTCAAGTTCCTGTTGTCGACGTTGAAGATCTGTAACAACAAACTTTTTAAAAAATGAAATAACAATAAAAAAATAGAATCTTGAAAAAAATGTGGTAGATAATATTAGAGTGGTTGCTTAAATTTGTGCTAGATGGCCTCGCGAAACAACTGACGTTTCAGTGGATACCCTCCCATTTATGTTTAAGCGAATTGTATCTCAATGGAACCGTATAGCGTTATTGTTTCGTAAAATAGTAGCTATAGAGTACGACTTGGTCATACCTGTGCCAAGTATGCACTTTGAATTTTTGCTGCCCATCATAACGGGTTGCCGCAAATAAGTAAGATTTTTTCAACTGGTTGCCGACATATTCCTCTCAAAAACCGTCATATTTTGCACAAAACACGCAGAAAATTCAAAATTTTCTTACTGGGAGCCGACTTTTTTTCTATTATCAGAAATTTTTCAACGGGTAGCCGCGGAACTAAGTACATGAACTACGCAGGTGTGGACTTGATTAACTTACCCAATCGTAATTTATTGCTGACTCGAACTTATTCACCATTGCAAGGCCAGGTTGTATACTGAATATAAGCTGTAAGCGCTATGCAATCCATCACATTATTTCAAATATAATTCAATTGAAGGAAAACAAACTCCTACTAAATAAACTAAATAACTTGAATAAATAAGGCACCGAAAGAGAGGCTAAAATACATTCAGTGTCTGAGAAACCGAATGTATCACTATTTTTCTATAATGAAACCAGTCGATTTCGCCACCGCTTTTGGCGGGGTCTCATCGTCTAGAGGACTCTTCAATGTGCGTTCCGCCCTTCTCTCATTTCACAATACCGAAACAATATTGAGCGTGAACTACAAACCACATGTTTTGCGGGGCTACAATAGTGTTTTCCGGGGGTATAGGTGTGAAAGATCTATATTTTCGCCTAATTTTTGGGTGCACTGCAGTCCAATCGCGGGGGTACACGCCAACGTTGGAGGGGTTGCTCAACACTGTACCGAAAACGCGCGCGACATATTTACACTTGTTTTCTCTGCGTCTCTGCCACGTCTCTCTTTCAATGGCGCTCTCACCGCGAACGAACACACACCCACGTACACACAGGGATACATCTCTTCTTTATATATAGTAGATAGATACTACCTACCATAAAGTCGAAAGCAGCGCATCTAGTAATCTAATTGTAAGACTTCAATCAACCCAAAATAGGTTATCTTTAATACACAACTATTCTCTTAGATGAAAATGGGCCATTATTGAAATTGCATATCATACTCCTTAATAAAGAAGAGATGTAACCCTGTGCGTGTATGTTTGTGGACTATTGCGAAAGCAATGTTCGAAAAGTCATGTCAACTGCACCTTAGGTGCCCGACTCCTATTTGTAACCAAAAATACCGTATTCCGAGAATCGCAAACTAACTTTTTTGTGTTAAAAAATAGGTTCTTTGACTATTCATGGGTAATTACTCCAGTATGGTAGGACACACCGTACCTCCGGAATGTCTTCCCTGACCTTGACAAATTATGGCAAAGCGATTTGACACCCTCGGGACGCGAACCCCCGACCTTCGTATTACCAACTTATCGCGTTAGCCACTAGGCCATGATTTTTGATTGGAAATATTTTGTAAAAAAAATACTCGAGGAGTTACTCATAATCAACCAACAAACCGATTTTTAAACACACTTTACAAAAAAAAGTACTGACTCTTTTTTTTGTAAAGTGTGTTGCGATTCCGAGGAGGAAAATGCGATTCCCGTATTACGATAATTTTGGTTACTGTAACATGCTGGGTTACGGTAGTGCACTTTTGTAAACTTTTGTTTTGGTCGACCCCGACCCATTTTGGACCATGAACCCGTTCATGGGCACAAAGTGCCCAGCCTAAATTTTAGGTTGGGCACTTTGTAATCCGGAAGTGCTGGACAGGTATGCCCTAGGGTATAAAGATAGTGCAAATTATATCGGCTGCACGTGTACAGCTTTACGTCCCTTCGTAGAGAGTGGACTCAAGGAGTCAGACTGCACATCAATTACCGACAGAGAAGGATCTATCTCCCGCGTTTAGTTTAATGCATATCGTGCTGAGTTTTTTTTCGCCTATAATCTCTCGAGCCACTTACTCTGTTTTCTGTCAACTAGTTTCTGACTAGGTGTGGACGGTATTTGAGTTGTAATAACAACTAGTGTAAACTAATTAATTGTAAGTAACATCTAGTGAACGTGGTAATTAGTTAGGAGGCATGTGTACTAGGGTTGCAAGTTCAATACCAATAGTATTGCATGGCCTTCCCTCCCTGACTCCGCCCCTGCAATACTCTCGCAAGGGAGAGAGAGAGATGGGAAGAGAGTGCAATACTCTCGCACTCTTGCAATAGTATTGCAAAACTGCAATACTCCCGCACCCTCTTCCTCTCTTGGAGGCGAGAGGAGGGGAGATGGGAAGGGGATGCAATAATATTGCAAGAGTGCGAGAGTATTGCACCCTCTTCCCATCTCTCCCTCTCTTTGCGAGAGTATTGCAGGGGCGGAGTCAGGGAGGGAAGGCCATGCAATACTATTGATCTCGGTATTGAATCGACAACCCTAATGTGTACTACGGAGTATCATTGAATCTGCGCCTTCACGAGTATGACCACAGTATATAGCGCCCCTACCATCATACCTGTGCCAAGTATGTAATTAGTATTTTTTCCACCTATAGGAACTGGTAGCCGCAAGGTATTAGGATTTTTTTCAACGGGTAGCCGACCTATGCCTCTCAAAAACCGTCATATTTTGCACAAAACAGTCATAAAATTCGAAATTTTCTTACGAGTAGCCGACATTTTTCTAAGATTTTTAATTTTTTAACGGGTGACCGCGTACTTAAGTATTTAAGTACTCAGGTGTGCCTACCATACTCCAAAAGTCTTGTCAAATGGGTTTTAACGGTGGGCTCGAAGTCCCAAATTTTTAGCACATTATAAATATAGCCTTTTTTCCCGTCACTCGGTTCCTCGGCATAAAATGAACAAAGAAAAGAAACCCAGAAAGTTAGCGCAGTATATATTCTTGCGGTAACATTTCTACTAGTATTCGTTGTTCAATTTGCCGACTAATAATGTTCATTCTCTTCTTTTCTCAAACTTATATCATCCAATGAGGTTACCAAAAATAAAGGTCATACTTGCAATTGTAAACTAGTTATCATCGGCTGTAATATGGAAACTGTATTTTAAAAAATTAAATGAAAATTGAATATGCAAAAATAGTAACCTTCACGGAGCATCTGTGCTTGATAATCCTGATACGCGAGTTCCATATCAGCTTCAAGTCTCTTCCTCTCTTCCTTCAAATCTGCTTCGAGTCCTTCACGACGACGACGTTCATTATCATACAACTCTTTCCATTTCATGCCATACACGAACTCGAACGTATTAGGTTGAGGGAATCGCGGCCCCAGTTCACGTTCCCTATAGAAGTTTACCAATATTTTGCCAAGTATAAAAAAGTGAAGTATTTGCAAATGTTATTAAAAATATACTTCTGCAGCTGTGCATTTCTAGTGATCATTCTCTCAGCCAATCCATCGTCTTCATCACGAGGCTCTAGTACTTCAACTACCAGCGGTTTCGGTCCCCTCAACAAACATTATTAAGAAGTCCGTGATGTTGACACAATATTTTCGCAGGATATACTCACGAGGTAAGGAGGAACACACGGTCCTTTATGGCACTGATGGCTTCATTTGCAGAAGGCTTCCTCTCGAATTCAACTATTCCTTCTCCAGTTGGTCGTCCTTTCTCGTCGACAATGTGCACAGCACGTTCCACTTCTCCGAAATGGGCGAATGCGTGATATAGCATCTCGTTCGAGACCGTCGGAGAAAGCTCCTTTACTCTAAGTGCCGCTCCATGAACTGCGAATCGAACACGAACTGGACGCCCATGGATTATCCTCCCGTCGATCGCTTCCTTTGCACTTTCAGCGTGTGCACGAGTATCCTAAGACAGATGGGAATCGAATTATCTTGTATTGCTCGTGAGAATATTAGTATTTAAAATGTGACACCGTGGCAGGGCATATATAATTGAGGTATACAGCAACCGGTCTTTTCACCCATAGTCCAAATTTTTTCTAACGTTAGTTGTATATATACATAGGGTCACAGTCCAACACGTCCATCAAATTTAAATAGTCCTTTAGTACTGCGTCAACAGTTATCTGGGAGAGTCCAAAACGTGAATCGCGATAGTCCACTACAGTGCCCGCCACGGTGTCAGCAAATATGAGGGTTAAGAATTACCAAGCGAAGGAAGGCGAATCCCTTGCCGCTGAGATAACACTCTGCGATATCTCCGTGAGGTGAGAACATCTCCTTCAGCTCTTGCTCCTTCACCTCATTTGGTAGATTTCCCACAAATAGACGACAACGACCAGTAAATTTCTTCTTGGGCAGATCAGACATAAGTTCAGATTCAGTGAACGCTTGCCCATTCATATCACGCCCTCTACCACTCGTTTGGACATTACGAGTTGGAGCAGTTCCGAAACTACCGCTCCCCTGTCGTGGAGAAGATTCTCGGCGAGTCCTGCCAAATGTGTCATTCAAATATGTTTTTCAGTGTATTCAGAATAATTACTACAGAGGAACGTATAAAGAACATTGTAAGACGGTGCAACTGCAGAAGCCCAGAATATTGCAAAAGGGGGCCTTGTCAATTACTTCCACACTTACTTCCACAGAGCCACCGGTAGAACAAGCAGCATCGTAAATATTAAACATTTTCGATTTTTTATTGCTATCTGTCACTTCACATTTTTGATTATTACAGCTGAATATAAATTATATGAATATATTCATATAATTCATGAATATTCAATCAAAAAGTGAAGAATATTAGCAGAAATTACTATACCTATGTAAACAAGTGATCATTAGCCGCTTTAGGTTACGGTTGAGTGAACTTGAACCCATTCTGTGCTTCTGCAGTAGAGCCACAAAACAGAACAACATTTGAAAGCTTAAGACAACAATTTCATTAAGGTCCGCAGCATTAGGGTCCTTTAAAGCATCCAACATTAATGTTGTTTTGAGAACCTAGCTATTCATCTTCTCCAAAAAATAGTGATCTGAACCCCAGACATTCTTCATGATAATTGCATCCATAAAGATTGATAACCAAGAGCTAGTCCACAGTTACGATCGGCATTGATTCTATAGTTGAAATTTATGAAGTGTCGGGATTCATTATAGATGTGAAATTAAAATCGTGACAATTAACAAAAAGTATGCCAAAGCGGCACAACTAAAATTAAAGCGAAAATTAAAATACCTGTCTCCATTAGCGTAGTTACTACTCGAGTAGCGGTCTCGATCGTGCCTATCGTCCCTGCGATCATCTCTTCCACGCCCACTGGATCGTCTATCGGACATTTCGTTATCTAAACAATTGAAAATTCACCTCTAAAACGAAGCTCTACAAAGCACATTTACAAAGACATACACGCGCACTCAAAGGCCGGCCTTCGAGGCCTAGGCCTCGAAGGCCTCCGGAAAAGCACGCGACGCACGACCGCGACGGGTCGAAATCGCGCCGCCTCGCTCGCTGACTTCGCCCCTTTTCACTTTCACCGATTTTCACCAAGCATTTAATCTGCCCAGCAATTTCGTATTCGGTCAAAACTGGCTATTGATTCTATAACTGCACAGCAAACACAGCGACGGGTGGCTCGAATTTTGGATGCGTTGCGGTCGCGTCGCGTTTTTTCACGAATTGTTTTAAAACATAATTTTACAGCTAGCATAGGGTTAATAAGCGTGCCGGATTCAGTGAAATCAACCTCACAAAACATGAAAAAAATAATTGAACGAGTACAATGCAGTTCAATAATACGGACAACGTTATTTGAAACTCCTCATCTATTAAGGCTTCTAAAGCAATTCATGGGCTGTTTTTGTGTTTAAAATGAAGCCTTCACCGCCAAACCTCGAAAAGATGAGGAAACAGTAGTACACAAAGTCACTTGCAATCAGAAATTAATGTGGCGCGATTGAGTTCCACTAGAGCCGCGAATCAACAAAAACCTGAGCCGAGATTTAGCATTCGTTTTTGTAAGTTTTTACGTCAAACTTTCACCCGTCGTTTGAGTTTATTTGTGGTTGCTGTGAACTGAATGTTTGCTCAAAATGTCGAAAGATTCAAATCGTGAGTTTAAAAAACGAGGCGTCCACCTGCATATCTTTTTTTTACCGGGAATTCAAAAATTGGATCTTTGCCAAGCATTTTGCCGTTTTGATATAGCATCTAGATGTGCTTCTTTCTAGCTGTATTTATGTATTTTTCTTGCTATATTTCCATGATAATAGTATTTTTATAGAATGTTTCGACGGAATCCTCGATTGTTAGCAAGCATTACTAAAATATCTTCCGATCGTATGTGCAGTCACGATGTAGCTCGATCCTCAATGCAATCCAAGATAAAATTCGGTATAGTGATGGGAAACAATAGTTAATTCTATAAATTAATTTCTACAGAAGGGCCTGGATTATCTGATTTCATCAAAGATTTACCGCGAACACGTAAAGACAAAATCTTCCCAGCAATTTCGGATACACATGCATATATCTCACGTGAGCAACTGAATGGCGATGGAAAGAAAGGTTTGCTAATTTATGGGATATTCGAATAAATATAGATTTCCGCACATTTTCAGTGTTATTGGTTACTTTCGGATGTCAGATGAACGTGAACGATATGGAAGTAGTGCGGGGTCTATTGCTTCAGAATGGTTACATCGAGACAAAAGAGGAAGCTGAAGCCGATGCAATTCTACTTATGACTTGCTCAATTAGGGATGGAGCAGAGGAGAAGATCTGGAAAAGATTGAAACATCTTAAGAGGAATCAACGTAGACCACGGACAGTTGCTGTTCTTGGTATGTACATGCACATTGTAAACTTTTCTTTCTATTATGGTACGACATGGGTATGTGGACTCCTTTGTTGCTGTCAGGACAGTTCACTGGACTCTTCAACATACTTTGCTGATGTTGTTCGAAGCTCTATGAAACCCACGCCTTTTTTTCTCTGATTATATAGGCTATATAGCTTTTTGGCCAAAGCTTTGGAATCCAAAATCCGAGCGCAATCGAATGGACTCGGTCACAAGTCATAAAACGGTAGTAAAAGATTTGTGAAAAAATTTCAAAATCAATTTAGACACGAGTGCTCAAGACCAGCATCTAAAAACGGCGCTCGAAAAATAATAATTTTGATTTCGCGCAATACAGTATCTGCAATAGGCATCAGTAGGGGGGCATCAGTAGCCTATATTGCGCATCAAAAGAGGGCTAGGTATACGTACGCACGGCCCCCGGGAAGCCGACTTAGGGCTGAGAAAAACGTCCGGAGAGCAGTAAAACGTATGCTGCCAAATGCTTTGCTAAACAACGTAAGCGTGGTATTTCTGTTGAACGGATTCCTGCGATCTACAGTAATTTCAACTGCTAATTTGCGGTTTTTCTTGACGGTAAATGACGATCAGGGACATCGTTGTAAGACATTTCAACTTGATTGCAAAATCAGGCAATAGGGCGACTGTAGCTTCATGTGCTAATTGCCGGTTTTTTCTCTCCGGATTTCGGACGCTTTCTCTCGCCCCTAAGTCGGCTCCTAGGGGACCGTGCGTACGTGCACTCTAGTCTCGATGGGTAAGAAACAGGTGAGAGAGGAGAGCGGAAGTGGGCGGAGTCTCGCACTGTCTACCCGCGGCGCTCTCTCTGCATTTTAATTCTGGCGGGCGCCGCTTTTGAACCGCTGTGTTAGAAACTTGAAACCTGTTAGAACAGAGGAGTGCGCAAAAGTCAGTTGGAGGCAGAGGGAGTCGAACCCCCGACCTTCCGATACGTATGCGGGTGCTCTAACCACTGAGCTATACCCCCCGATGCTGGCATGCCCTCGTGCTCGCACTATGGTCTTAGGGCCGCGGCCATGCATTCCCTTACAAACCATCTTGAATCGATTGTTATCATTTAGAGGATAAGTAAAAAAAAGTTCAGCTCATTATTGCTATCTAGAGAAGAGCAATGTGAATTTGCGTTTTTGTCATTCTCCCCCTCCCCTTGGCTGATAATTTCAAAGATAACAATATAATCACGATCTAGTAAGAGCATGCGTTACTAGTTCAGGTTAGTTCCCGATGTTGATTAACTTATTATATTTATAGGATGTATGGCAGAAAGAGTGAAAAGTACTCTGCTCTCAGCTCCGGGAGACCTTTGTCAAGTAAGATCTAATAGATACAGATTGACTTATATATATATTTGTACTCATGCTGTTGCACTATGGACCACGATAACAAAATGTTAATACTTGTTATTGTTGAGGTTGTTGCTGGTCCCGATTCATATCGTGATCTCCCTCGTCTTCTTGCTCTTTCTCAATCTGGAACAAAAGCAATGAATGTCCAGCTTTCCTTCGAGGAGACTTATGCAGATGTCACTCCAGTCAGGGTTGATACTCATACCAAAACTGCTTTTGTGTGCGTCCATTTTCTTATCTGCCCTTTTTGACTGGTTCACCATATTTGTATAGTTGATAATGAATTGATTGTAGGTCAATCATGCGTGGATGCGATAATATGTGTACATACTGCATCGTACCGTTCACTCGAGGTAGAGAAAGGAGTCGACCTATCGATTCTATTCTCGATGAAGTTAAAAGGCTACGTGATGAGGTATATATGACTGAATAGATTCGTAGTTTTAAATGGATACTACTTTTTTCTATTCTACTTTGTTAAAAATCGTTGGTTGCATTTTGAAACTTAAACACGAACTCTTCGATTGCGGATTCCTTTATACACATTGATTCTACTCAGAACAGTTAAAATGTTGGTTGCTTTCGTTAACTCTGAGATAGTGCAAAATGTTTGCAGTTTTTCTTTTCACATAGTATACTACATTTGGCTCGTGCCAAATGATCGTAATTTGTTTTTACGTATATTTTTTTTTAGAAATTTCCATAAACAGTAGAGAAACCATTAACCGTTATTAATTGGCCTTGTTTGTGTTAATGCCACAGATTTAATGCTTATTTTAACAGGGTGTAAAGCAGATTACACTACTCGGTCAAAATGTAAATTCATATCGAGATTCTTCTACGTCTTCGATTTCATTCGGTGCGGATTCTAGAATGGTTAATGGTTTCTCTACTGTTTATGGACAAAAAAGCGGAGGACGGTCAGTGCATTTCTATCACGATTGTGCAATGGTGTTGTTTATTTGAGAGTTACCCACCTAATATTCTCTGTCGAATCACATTCCCTGAATACACGAGCGAGATATTCGAGAGCGAAATATTTTGCATTGTTTCGCATATATTTTCCGTTTCATAGGTAGTCTCATCCCCTCGTTAGGGATAGTGAAATAGCTCGAGTGATAGTGGAATATCGTGAATAATGAGGTTACAAATTAAAGCGTGGAGGCGAGAAATAAAAGAGATCCCGATTAACATTCGATTAATTTTCGGAATCCATTGTCCAATATGTTTGATCGGATTAAGCTCATGCATTTATGAATAATTTTATTAAACAATTCTATAAAGGCATAACGGTGTACAAATATAATGTTATTAAAAAAGCGAATACAACTAAAATGTATTCAGTTCTTTTGCGACTCTTCTCGACCATGTGTCACGCATTGACGAACATATGAGAATCCGATTCACTTCACCTCATCCCAAGGACTTTCCCGATCAAGTTATTGAACTGATCAAAGAACGAAAGAATATCTGTAATCAGGTACTAATTCAATTCGTACATCCATGCTAACAAACGAGACTCCTTAAGCTATTTGTTTTCTCGGGTTCTCCTTGTTTAAACTCTTACAAATCAAATATTTACCAATAGTATATTAATTTAGATTCACCTCCCTGCTCAATCTGGTGACGATTCTGTGTTGGACGCGATGGGAAGAGGATATACAAGGGAATCTTATCTCACTCTAGTCGACAATATAAAGAGAAACATTCCATGTAAGATTTAAAGATTTCAGCGTTTTCCATAGAAGAGATAAGTTGATAATAAATATGATTGCAATGAGTAACTCGGACTAAAACTATCTAGAGACATTAACCTAAAAATGTATATCTATAGATGTGAGTTTAACTTCCGACTTCATCGCTGGATTCTGTGGAGAGACAGAGGAAGCCCATCAGAATACACTCAGTCTTATGAGAAAAGTACGACCTTTTACAATATGTAATATTGGAAAAAATACTATGAGAAAAGACCCTTGTCGTGACTACATTAGTGTGATGTTGAATTGATAGGTTGACTATTCATTCTGCTTCGTCTTCCCATATTCAATGAGAGAAGGAACGAGAGCACATCGAAAACTGGTGGATGACGTACCTGAGAATGTCAAAATGAGGAGACATGAGGAATTAGCTTCTGAATTCAGAGACATATCTCTCAGGTTCGACGAATTACTCATTATCACGGATTTCCTGTAAGAGTGTATGAAAAATCGAGCTCATTTCCACTAGGAAAAAAATTTTTGTCTCAGATTTCCATGAAAGTTGGTAGGTATGTACTAGGGTTGGCATTTCGTCGTTTGCAACGTTGGAATAGCCATTCCCTAGGTAGCAACGTTGCAACGAGAGAAGGGAAGACCCTCTCATTTTCGCACGCTCTCTCGTCTATCCCTGCCCTTCCCTACTCCTGACCCCTAAGGGTACATACCTACCAACTTTCATGAAAATATGAGACAAAAAAAGTTTTTTCCTAGTGGACGGCATTCCTACTCATACAGGAAATCCGTGTTATAATGATAACGAATATTTACAGGAGGAATCTTAGTAGACTGGGCAAGAGAGAATTGGTGCTTATCGAGGGACGATCGAAAAGAGGAGAGAAATCAATGAGTGGAAGGACAGATGGAGGAATTGTAGTACACATTGAGGATAAAGAGAGGAAGATAGGGACTGGAGACTATGTTGTTGTAAAGGTTTGTACTAATAGAGTACTCATGAAGTGGGTATATTGTAGTTAGAAGAAATATCTAGATTCATTTACAATCTAACTTTTGTTCAGATCACAGGAGGGACATCTCAGACAATGAGTGGAGAATATGTGAGTCATTCTACTCTCACAGAATATGAGCATGACTTCTAATAATAGTCTTGCCTTTCATTGGTTCATCAAATCATTACGGGATTGTCACGATCTGATATCATACAATTTATACAATTTACGCAATTTAGAAATAGTTATTTTTTGTTGAATTTAAGTTTGGTATAGTTAGAATTTTGTTAATTCTGTTGTTGAAGTAAATAAATTCGAATACTTTATTTTTTCTTCCAAACAATATCATAAAATGGGAAAGAATGTTCATAAATTAGATAAGACAATTTTATTCTTCTTGCTTGGCATCTCATTCGGGAGAGGACATCCTTTCGTTTCTGGAATTGAAATATAATATAGAATAACATCGATAACTCCAAGAATAGCAAGAATGAGATAGGGTAGACCAGGGAAATAATCCTGCAATTATTAAGTGGTAATAATAATCGGAAAGGAAAGGTACTGACCAATCCGAATACAAGAGGGCTCATCACATTACCCAATCTTCCAATAACATTTGAATGAGATGAAGCCAAAGATCGAATTGCTGTGGGAAATAATTCGGATATGGAGAGAGAAGACTATAATGGAATAATGAATGAGAGAATGTAATTGATATAAATACCTGGAGGAAGAGACAACCAGTGACACCAAATGATAGAAGTGCAAGAGAACGAATTACAATTTCCATCTCGTGATTCATTCCTTCAATTTAATCTATCATTTCTCATTTTGACTATCGTTATCTCACCTAGAATAAAAATGAGGAAATTGACTGCTAGACAGAGAGTTACGAATCCAAATGTAATAGTATGAAGACGAATTCGTCCAATGTGATTCTTCCCGAAATGATCAAGACACGCGACCTTATTCAGATACTTTTAGAATACTGTAGATATTCAATGATCTTACTGTGGCTCCTACGGTCCATCGAAGGACTCCACTGAATACCATATTGATATATGTAGATCCTCCTATGGAATTCATGTTGAACATGAGGGAATAAGTTATTAATGAAAGTATGAATCTATAAATCAGAGATGTTATTTCCTTTTCTCTTTCTTTCTATGACTTACGAAGAAAGAGACACAACAACGGTGCGAATGGCGAATTTGCGAGTTGAATATAAATGGTAGAAAGTATATGTCTTTTTCCTCTTATCTTTCTTTTTGATCTCTTGTTCAATTCCTTTCTCAAGAAGAGCAATATTCTCATCACCACCACATTCATGTAAAACAATCTCTCTGATTGTAGAGGGTGAAGCCTGCATTAAATACAACTCGCTCATTGCTTTCATTATTATTTTACCTTATCCCGTGAGAATCGATTCACTTTCGTTATCGCGTTTATTGCATCCTCAATTCTTTTCTTCTGAATAAGAAATTTAGGAGATTCTTCAAGTAGTCTGAACAAAATGTAGATATTATAGGGATGGCTTATTTGGTACTTACAGAAGAATAATAATTGCAAGGAGATTTACAGCTGCTGAAACTCTGGCAAGAGATCTCCATTCAGAAGTGAGATATGCAGCAAGAGAAAAGAGAAGATAATTGGGAGCCCATGTTACTACTGTACATATCCAGAATCGATGAACTGGAGGAAGACATTCAACAATGAACACTGGAGTCAATCTACAATTCAATTCATATTGTAGGTAATGAAAGATTATTTTATAAATAATGGTTGAACTGACGTTAGAGTGCATCCAGTGAAAAGTCCCAGGAGAAAACGAGAGATGATGAATATATCGAGAGATGGAGAAAATGAAGAAAGTACTTGGAGAATGAACATTGCCGAATATGCTATGAGAAGTGTCTATAGAAAATAGTGATTTATTGAAATGCAAATAAAAATAACTTTTCGTCTTCCATACATATCTGATAATTGACCAGCGTAGAGACACGAGAACATCACACCCAGCATCTTAACAGATGACAGATAATCTGAGGGGAGGGGGGGGGAGGGGCACCTGTAGAGTAGTGGAGAATTTAGCCTTATCTGATACTCCGATGTACTTTAATACTGTATCCAACCATGTTTTTTCTTGAACTCCACAGTAAGAATGGAACTGTGAAAAGAGGGAATATCTAGGATTGGAAGGAAAATAGGATTAAGAAAGAAACTTTACCTCTACATTAACAGAATTAAATTGGAAATCAATGTCTGGTTGTTCGCAGTAATCGTATTCTTTCCACAGCTGACATCTAGAGAGATAGATGGATTATTGGAAGAAGGAGAGAAGGGATAGATACCTCTCACTGATTGAACCATTGAAACGAAATGGAGATTGAGAACAACCTTGTATGAAAGGAGGAGCGGCGGCGAATACATTGAAGACCTAGGAATGATATCTATGACAATGGAAATAATGAAGATGACTTACGACATTCGAGAGCATTGTGAATATAGCAAGAAGATTGAATAATTGAAGGATAAGTTGATATGGATCAAGACGGAAGAAATCATCGATTCTCTTGTATTGGATACCCATCGTGGACCTTTTCTCTTCTTCACTCCTTCTTCACTCCGTCTATCTACATTCAGTCTTATCAGTCAATAACCCACTATCAAATGCAGACTCTCTATAGATTATTCCTCTATATCACCTTATCGATCCGCACTCACAGGAGCTCTTCTTATCTCTCACACTACTCATATACAAATCCCTACGATCCGTAAGAAGAAGAAAAAAGAGAAATTAAGACACTGTAGTGATTAGAACGTTATATCTAGATACCACATATATCTATCTACATTCAATTATTACGATGTATCTAAAAATTACTAAATTTTATCTACGAGGTTCTTGCGATTTTTGAGTATCTACGTAGATAGATAGTTGCTGGATAACATTGAATTACTTAAATGGATACTATTATGATTTGTTCTCGCACATTCTTCGTCGGTGTTGTTTATGGATTGAATAGATACAATCCATGTAAATCTAGAACATCCACTTGCTTGAGATATCTATCTATTACGGTATTGATTATTGAAGTCTTGTCGTATAATGGAAAACGGTCACAGCTTGGGATGCAGATAAATGTGATGAATTTTCAAAATGAACGAAATGTGTCGTGTGCAGTAGAGTTCGAAATACGGGTAATCGCCTCTTCATTTCGCGTGCTCTCTCACCGGTCAGAGTGACGAGAGACTATCTATGTGAAATGAAGAGACGATTATCCTTATTTCGAACTCTAGTGTGCAGCATCTTATTAGGAGACCTAATCTATTTCAATTCTCATTTTCCAGAATAAGCTTTAGAAAAAAATCTTCTCTCATGCAATATTTTTTTAAACCTATCAGAGACAAATCTTGATCAATGATGTAATGAATTGGAAATTGACAAGGAGGGTGACCTGATATTCTTCCCAAAATACATCCTTTTCTCAAAGATCTGTAGCTGCCCGTCCCGTGTCTTTTCCCTCGACCTTCTGCAGTCATGCCAATATTTAAAATATAATTTCTGAGAAGAAAATAATGTGAAGAAACGGAAAATATAGAGAGTATTTGGTAGATGGTGTGGAACCCATATATATTTTTAATTTTGAAGGCAAACTACAATATAATTTATAAATGAACATTTCAATGCATTGCTTTTAAATTATGAAGTGGTGAAATGGATATTTAGCCTGACATGCCGCACGCACCCAACTCCAAAAATACTGTGTAATGTCCAATATATTGGGGGACGTCCGTATATTTCAAAACTTTTAAAAGTTTATTTGTTTAAAAAATATTTTGCACTTAAAATGTCCAATCCCTTAGTTTTATTTATTTGTTAGGCCAGTTGGTGGACTACATCACAAGCCCAGACTTGGATAAAGACTCGTAGATATCCATTCCGTGATTTCTTCGTTAGGATGGATTCCCTTATTGTTAGAATGCTACCTAACGTTAGGACCCGGGTCCGGACCCTCCAATAAGAGGAGATACATACTCTTCCATTATTCTTTAGACTACTAAGAAATTGCACCACGCAGTATTCATCTCAGAAGTAGGTGTGCAAATTCGTCTGGACTTCTCCTCTTCCAACGTTAGTGATCTCACGCTGTCTGTTAAGATTTTGTTTATTGCTGTCATCGGGCGAGTGTTGACTTCCACCCAATAAACCGGGTATGCATTGCGACGTACCGCACGCCCCTTTTTTAAATTAAAATACAAATCCTCTTCTCTTTGGTCCAAAGACTTTGGAAAATGCATGAAGTTCACATTTTTGACCCCCCCCCCAACTTTGTCAATATTGTACGTTACAATTATTTGTGTCGACGACGATGAGTCAGGTTCTTTTCCCCCTTTTCTCAGTGCATCCACAATATTCCGTCGCTTCAACGTTTTTCTTCCTTCTCTCGCTCGATTCTAAATTTATTTAACTGAAAGCAGAATGTAGTTGTTATTAGAATTGTAGGTCACTTATTGTATTTCAGATAGTTGTTTTTCAAAAATTAGATGGGTATGAATGTTGGTATAGGGATCTCTCTCAGTTGGTCACCTTCTTCGCTCTCGCCCTCTTCCCTCTCTCCCCTCTCTCACCTTCCCTCTCTTCGTTTCCCATACTCTCTCATTCTTGAGTGGTCTACACGAGGACGTGAAGCCACGAATATTTCAGTTATACAATACTTGCATTCTTTACTCTCTTGTCTAATTCACCTTTCTCGTCAATATTCTTATCTGCATCTCAATCGTGTGATTCTGTCCCTCACTCCCTTATTATTTCCTTCCATTCCCACGTGAATTCATCATTTTCCCACCATTTTTTTGTACATTTGTCTCTCAATTGTCTCTTCCTTCTAACACAGTATTGCACTTGCTCCAATTTCATCTCTTACCCTTGTACTTCTCTTAAATCGGTAGAATAGATTCGGAAGAGCGATAAGGTTTCGTCAAACTCGTTCATTCCTTTCATTTTGCTCTTCTCTCAATTCTCAGTTTCAATTTCTCTAAAATAGTCAACGTTTTGTTCATTTGGGAATACGAGGTATTGCGAGTGTCTTTTCTCCTTCTCAGTAATGACTGCCCTTCCCTTCCCTTTTCTATCTCTATTCCATTTCAGAGTGGGATGAGTGTGACTCGTCCCTCTTCTAACTCATCCATGGAGAAGAGTGGATGGTTGAATAAATGGACAAATTACATCAAGGGATATCGACAACGATGGTTCGTCCTCGATAAAAGAGCTGTTCTCTCTTATTATCGGTCAGTTATATGAATATCAAAGTGTACAATGACGAATCCAGATTATTGGTCATATATATATATATATATATGGGGTAGTGATGTATGAATGTGTGACGGGTTAATGAACGAGAAAAGTAGTTTATGAGATTACTGAGATGAAATAGAAGGTGAATGGAAAGATACCCTGAGGGAAGGAATAGATGGAAGGGATCTGGTTTGTAACTTGTAAGTGTGTGCGAGAGAGAGGGAGGGAGGGAATGGGTGAGGGTTAGGGTGAAGAACAATCTAAGTTGTACTCTCTTGGATGGAGAGACTCATTCTAATACAAACAATGCACAATCTTTAGCTGTCTGCCCCCTATCTCATTTGACCCTGTATGACTTCATCTTCTTTATCTCCCTCTATTCACCTCTCTTCCTCATTCTCTTCTTCTCTCTCGTCGATCCCTCAATTGAATTCCCTTCTTACCTCGTTTATTCTCACTTTCATAATGATATGGATTGATTGTGCAGAGGATTGTGCTCTATCTTTCATTTCTCCTTTTTGTCTCTCTCCTTCCCTCCATCCTGCCATTTCCCCTCACCTCCCTTTCCATTCCTCCCCAACATTCCACTGCTTCCTATCCGATCACCCCCCTCCCCTCCCTCTCTCTCCCTTCTTTCCCCCATCATTGTTCATTGTTCTTTCTCATTCATTTGGTTCATAGTCTAAGTCAATCTCTCGATCCATTCATGTATCGCGATCAGATGGATAATTCAATTCATTAATTGTGTAGATGAATCTTCGTAAACGACTTCGGGGAGCGAAGAAATCTCTTGGTTGTGTATGGAGACCTTCGAATAGAGCAGACAAACTAAGTCACATTCAATTCGAAGAGTTGGTTCTTTCACTATCTTGCCCCCTCTCTCTCTTTATTATTTGCTGTCTCGGATTATTCATATTGTATCGATCTCGTGATATCAAAATTATCGATTACAATACAGAATTTTGAAGTATTCAAGTGTAGAGAGCGATAATATGTGTATTTATGACTAGGGAAGGGTTGGTAATGGGAAGAAGTCGTGCTGGGTCGATGAGATAAGGAAGAGAAAGAAGAGAAGGCTACAATTGCAATATGACGATTGATGATTCATTCGATGAGAGGGAAGAGCAGGGTGATGGAAGCTGAAATGGAAGGAATGAATAAGAATGGAATGATAATATTTTAGAAGTCAATCGGAAGTGGGAGAAACGTGTAGAGGGAGTATCAATTTGCACGAAGCAAGAGTTTTATCGGATAAAGTGACTAGCAATATCGTTATTGCTCATTCCACTCAGACTTTTCATCTCAAGGTATCGCATATTCATATTCAATCCTTGGGTTGAATCTATAATCATTTTAATTAAGGCTCAAAATGATTTGGATCGTGAAGCATGGTTGAAGGCTCTTGAATACGCCAGACATCGAGCTAATAAAGAGGCTGATTCAGGTATAAAATATTTGTGTATTTATATCACGTATGGATGTGACTTATAACTCCCAAATGTTCGGTTCGTGAACAAAATAAGATAGAGGGGAGGAAAAGAGGTGTGATAGAACAAGATAAAGGGATGAAGAGTAGAAGTTGATTGATGATGACTAGAATAAGTAGGGTTGTCATTGAATAATGTCTTAAATTGAAGATAATGACGAAGATGAGAGGGTGGGTGCATCTCGAGGGGCAATTGCATTAGAAGGAGCGAAGAAAGCACTCGAAATTAAGATGAACCAATTACATACCAGTCAGAATATGTTAGGTAAGAATAATGAAGAAATGATTAAGAGATGAAGAATGAATATGATTACAGCTAAATTGGGGAAGGAATTGGAGAATGTGATGATGAATGGAGAAGCTATGGATAGAAAAATTATAGTAGAAAGAATTCATATGTTCACTGTGAGTTACTCCTTCCCTATTTATCATTGTTTCGATCAAACAGTTGAATTATCCCAGCTGTCTCCACTTCCTTTTCACTCGTTCACTCTTCTCATGATATTCACTCCCTTCTTTCTCTTCTTCTCTCTTATATTTATTCACTCTCTCTCTTCCTCTCTATCTCTCTATTCAATTGTTCACAGTATTCTGATAGTACTCTCTCCTTCCTTTCTCTCTCTTTTCTCCTTCTTCTCGCGTGTCACTTGAATCAATCGTCTATCGATAAGAAGGATCAAATGGTCTCATCATGCCATTCCACCTTCTCCTCTCTCTCTCTCCCTCTTTATTCAGTCCTCATATACTTTCATCCTTTCATACCCATTCCTCTATTCCAATTCACCTTCTTCTCTCTGCACTTTTGTGTATATTCTCTAGTGTTTCTTTGTTGTGTGTCATTCAATGGAAGTGGAGTATGGCAAGTATTGATTGATGACTAGTTCCTCTGTTCTCTCTCTCTCTCTCTCTCTCTCTCTCTCTCTCTCTCAATTCATCTAATCGATTGAAGGTTGCATCAGCTACAGTAGTCCAAGCAGCTGACGAGATTGCTTCTCTTTCAGAAAAGGAAATTAAAAAGTTGGAGAAGGTGAGATAAGATAAGACTTCATTTACTTGATATAGAACACTTAATCAACATCACACACATTTTAGCTGGCCCGGTTAAGTAAAGTAGATGATTGTGGGGTTAGGATTAGATGTCACTGTGTTGTCGAATGTGTTTGTTTAATATTGGAATGCGTGACCGATCTCTCTTCAGGCTCTTTCCTCTGAGAACTCACAACGGATTCAATTACAAGAACAATTGGAAACTCTTGCTAAACAGCATTCAAGTCTAGAGAGAGCAGCTGCGAGAGAAGGAGGAAGTGGAGGAGGAGGAGGGGCCATTCGTAAGTGATGAAGAGATTACGATTGAGATTATAATGGAATGGAATTGTAGCATCCTACTCTTATACGAGTGACGAAGAAGAATTCCACGACGCAGAAGAGGATATATATCACGAGAGGTGAGAGAGAGAGAGAGAGAGAGAAAGAGAGAGGGAACTTCCAATCATGATTGGAGCATTTGAATATGTTGTTGATGATGTAATCAAAGATGGTAATTCAGGAAGACGGGCTCTAGTGTCAATTCAGGAGAAGACGAAGAATTATTCAGTGCAGAGATTGTTGTACCTGAAGGAACAATTATGGTATCTCCACGAATTGAAGTGAGTAATGATTATTAAGAGATGGATTATAGATTGTACTCATTGTTCCATTCATAATCCCCCCCTTCTCTCTTGATCCATTCTGTATTCATATTCATCTCATTTATCATCATATCTAGATGAAAAGTGGTCGATTCCGTCGTTCTTCCATTCCAAATCGACCCGATCATCCACTTAATCTATGGTCAATCATGAAGAATTGTATTGGAAAGGAGTTAAGCAAGATACCCATGCCGGTCCGTATATTCAATTACTTCATTCTTCACTCAACATGTGTCTGCTACAGGTCAATTTCTCTGAGCCGCTCTCTGTTCTGCAGAGAATCACTGAAGATTTGGAGTATTCCCATTTGATTCTCGACGTAAGTCCCCCCCCCTCCCCTCGCTATTCCATCGATTCTTCCATTCAGGAGGCAGCTCGCAAAACAGATCCCCTTGAACAATTGTGTTGGGTGGCTGCATATGCCGTCTCTTCCTATTCGACCACTGGTAAGGAAAAAAAAAGATTGAATAGAATGGAATTATCGTAGGGAATCGAACGACGAAACCATTCAATCCATTACTGGGAGAGACTTATGAATGTGATCGAATGGAGGATTTGGGATGGAGATCTATATCTGAACAGGTGAGAAATGAAGAAGACTATCATTGGGTCACGTACATATCTATTTATACCTTTTTATTCCGCATTCTTCCAGAATTGGATTTTGTATGAGTGTATATATCAGGTATCTCATCATCCTCCTGCAGCTGCTCATCATGCAGAAGGAAAAGGATGGACGATGTATCAAGACTTCACTATGACATCACGATTCAGGTGAGAGACGAGAGAAGAGGAGGGATTGATATGATGATTCCAGAGGAAAGTATCTATCCGTCATTCCTATTGGACACACTCATGTCACTTTCCCTGCTTCTCGAAATCATTACACTTACAAGAAGGTGAGGACTGTGTCGCATTGATTGAGAATCCCTGGTAATGTGTGAACATAAAATAAGATTAGAAGGAAAAGGGAGTGTTGGGATTTGGCATCAATTACCGATTAGCAGCCCTTGTGTATCTCTCCCTTGTTGGCAATCGCTCATAAATTGTGTTCATTTCAGATCACTACCACCGTTCACAACATTATTGGTATGTATATTCTCAATTTTATATTCCTTAAAAATGTATGAATTAATCCGGATGATTTAAAGTTATTGTTTAGTTGGAAAATTATGGATCGATAATCACGGAGATATGGAGATCACTAACCACACTACTGGTGATAAATGTACGCTCAAGTTCGCTCAGTACTCATATTTCGGAAGAGATGTCCCCAGAAAGGTAAAATAAGTGATGATGAACATGTATAAGTGAGCACATTTTGAGGTGAGCGGATTCGTGAAGGATTCAAGTGGAAACGTGAAATATGTGATGCAAGGAACGTGGGATGATCACATGGATATGCTCAAGGTTATATTATATTTATATCTATATATTAATCTTTGTCTACCTATTCATGTACTTATTGTTATGATTGTAGGTGATCAAGGCAACAGGAAAAGGAGACAAGACGAAAGTAGAGACGGAATCGCCCATTCGAGTGTGGACTGTTAATGAACCATAGTCAGTTATCATTCATCCAATCTCTCTTCATTAATTATCTTTGCAGTCCGGGGAACGACCAAATGCACCATTTTACCCGATTCGCAATTGAATTGAATGAGGAAGAAGAAGGAGTGGCACCGACGGATTCTCGATTGAGACCTGATCAGAGACTGATGGAGAATGGAATATGGGATGATGCAAATGAAAAGAAGCAAGAATTAGAAGAAAAGCAAAGAACGAAGAGAAAGGCAAGAGAAGCACAAGTAGAAGAAGCGATGCAAAGGGGAGAGCATATCGAGGAGATTCAACCTATTTGGTTCGAGAAAACTCAAGATGAGAAGACTGGATCATTGATTCACGTGTTCAAGGGTGAATACTGGAAAGCAAAGGAAAGCAACGACTGGTCTAAGAGTCCCAACATATTCTAATTCCCATTTATAGGCATCATTTGTACCCATCCCATGGATTTCCACAATTGCATTCCTTTCATCACCCGGTTTTAGACTCGAGTTACAAACCATGTAAAATTAGCGTCCTAATCGAGTAGTTTTCTAATTGTCAAGAGATATTCACATAGTACTTCTATTTCGCTGTCAATACTTGTACATCATTTCGCTTACATATTTATTTCTCAGAGAAGAATAAACATAATCTTTTAAGGCCTGTGGTATTACAACAATCATAAATATATACGTTTGGAATTACAATTTTCACCCACGGGATATCCGGATAGATCAAGTTTTTATACAGTAACCATCTTCTTCATTACAGTACCCGTCAACTTCTCCAGCTTCTTCACGTCCTACAATGAATATATATCATTCCAAACAATTAGACAAAATTATCTTACGAGAATTTACAATCATAATTGCTTGAGATTGATACTGGACAATGTTCAGTGAGCACATTGAAAGGTGAAGAGAAAATACCTGGATCTGATCTGTTCTGTACTGCAAACAGACAACGTCATCGGTCATCTTGATTATAAGCGACTTGTCGGCATGTCGGAATGACGTCACAAATCTAATCAAATAAATAACTTAATAAAAATAGGCAATCAGTCCGACCTGCATTTATCGGGATTTTCTGCATATAGTCTTTCAACAGCCTTTGCAAAATCTTCCCAGACAGTAAAATAGGTCATCTGGAATGAATGAACAATTTAGAAAAACAAAGTAGCAACAGTAAAAACGAAGAGGGGATAAAATGAATAATGAAATGAGAAGAGTTGGCGTTCTTGTGTGCTAATATGCGGTCGGTTATAATATACGGCTCTCTACAAAGGCCGCCTTTTAAAAGGCAGTCATTCGTTGCCTACACTCGAAATCGTCTCATCTTTGTGAACAAAAACTTTGTGACACGTAATAAGTGATAAGTTTGACAATAAAGATTATTTTTAGGTAAGAACAATTAAGTGTGTTTATATGATTACACTTTTTGGCGGATTAGTCTGAATCCGGATTCAGAAAAATAGATTCTGAAAATTACCGACTCGAAATCTTTTAAAAAAATCTAGTACTAATCAATTTCATTTACCTATAAGCATGTCCCCGGTATCCAAAAGTGGATAAACAATCATTTTTAATATGCCTATAACAACCTGTGAATACCGTATAAATCTGATTGTCTAGATAGATAGATACTTTGATATTGCCAATATCATATGAGGGCGGTTGCGAAAGAATCAGCTATGAGCTGGCACAGCAAATTTTTTATAAATTCTGAAAATTTATGAAAATAGGTTTTCGAGGGTGGAGATCATCCCTGTAAACTTCATTTTGCACCAACTCGACCGGTGCAGCCGTGCTGCAACCTTGCTGCGTAGTACCATTTTTCTATATCTCGGTTGTCCGTCGATAACATTTAATAAAAAGTTAGCAGCGTATGTAATCGACTATGGCGAGTCGAATGGTATTTTTTATTTTCATTAAAAATGTTTGGTTTTCAGATAAAAATTGTTTTCTCAAATACTAGGGGCGGGCAAAATTAGAAAATTACATGAGCAGAAGCGCGTTATGCTGGGGATCATTTTTCATACCCAGGGTGTGAAGAAAAATACTCAACATCATATTTTTAAAATTAGTTTTATATGTCCATTTCCTCCATTTCACCCTGCTCCACGCCGCGCAATTAGCGCGCTGAGTGAGGAATGAAATGATTCTCTTTGTCTTTTACGGAACAAAATAGGTGAGAATGATGAAATGGTCATATAAAACTAATTTTAAAAATATGATGTTGAGTATTTTTCTTCACACCCTGGGTATGAAAAATGATCCCCAGCATAACGCGCTTCTGCTCATGTAATTTTCTAATTTTGCCCGCCCCTAGTATTTGAGAAAACAATTTTTATCTGAAAACCAAACATTTTTAATGAAAATAGAAAATACCCTTCGACTCGCCATAGTCGATTACATACGCTGCTAACTTTTTATTAACTGTTATCGACGGACAACCGAGATATAGAAAAATGGTACTACGCAGCAAGGTTGCAGCACGGCTGCACCGGTCGAGTTGGTGCAAAATGAAGTTTACAGGGATGATCTCCACCCTCGAAAACCTATTTTCATAAATTTTCAGAGTTTATAAAAAATTTGCTGTGCCAGCCACTGGGGTCAATTGACTGATTCTTTCGCAAACGCGCTCATATTGAGAGATATTTTCTCAATTCTGGTGTATTTGTGAGAGATTCCATTTTTTACAATCAGATACCCTATCGATATTTTCATGCTCTTCCGACCTGAGTAAACTAAACTCATTCAAATCTATCCGAATCATGCTTATTTATATCTAGAATTAAATTTGCAGAATCGCTTGTAGCAGAATTATCTAGGTACAAATCAACTGTCAAATTTATCTCAATTAAATTTTTTATTTCTCTTCACAAGCCAATTCGTAAAA
Organism: Pristionchus arcanus; assembly: GCA_900490705.1. NCBI lineage: Eukaryota > Metazoa > Nematoda > Chromadorea > Rhabditida > Neodiplogasteridae > Pristionchus > Pristionchus arcanus. The sequence goes on from LS486211.1 coordinate 140,040, forward strand.
ATTTCGAGAGCTTTTCTCGCATTCGTAATTTGTATGACATCTTGTCGAAGTCTATTGAGAGTATCCTCGTTTTCCAATTGAGATATCATCTGAAAGTCAAAGATAGTGGGAAAAAGAAGGAAAGGAGGAGTGGGGGATGGGGGGGAGGGTGTTGTTGTACCTTCTGGTATGATTCTATTTCTTTTGATGCTTCTTCTTTCATCGTACTCACATCCTCGATAATTCGTTGGAATTGTGGTAGTCTAATAAGGATAAGATTAGTGCATGGAAAGTAAGATGAAGAAGGGAGAAAATAGATGGAAGAAGAGACAATACATCATAGGATCCATCCAAAGAGAAGAATGAATAATAGAGGGACTCTTCAATCCATTACGAGTTGCTAGTGAACGGACAAAGATTTAGTGGAAAGAGGATAGAGGAGAAAAAGAAACGAGAAGAATAAGTATGGTGTCATCAAGAAGAGACAGTAATCAACAATATTCAAGGAATATTTAGAAATAGGATTTGAAGAGACGGGAATTCGTACCTTTCATCCTGTGCTTTCTCTTCAAGAATCATTCCCGTTTCAATACACTTTTGTAATTGATCATGAGTCTCATTTATTCGTTCTTCTAGTATGTCAAGAGAAGTCATATCGAAAGGAGTTGAGGTGGTGTGGAGAAGGTTTATAAGGAGGAATGAGGTGGAAAAAGAAGGGAAGGAAGAATGAGGTGGAAGAGGTAGGGAAGTGGAAGGGTAATGAATTCAGTCAAGGATATAACGACACTCCTTTATCCAGTCACATTGAGATAAATACACAGAGATTGAAATAGAGAGATAGAGAGAGATGGAGATGGTTAAGAGAGTTCATAGTATGATGTATCTAGATGAGATCTTCTCCTCCATTCCAATATCCCATTGGAGGTCCACTTCTCTTTCCTGCCCAAGCATAGAATCTAAATAATATCGATTATTGAATAGTTAAGATGAAATAATTTACTTCCTCTTTTCCTTGATTGAATCATCTTGAATGGGTGCATTTCTCTTTGCCTCCCACGAGTAGAATCGCTTCATCTCAAATATCAACCAATTATTACTTATTATTATTTGGATAAGATGAGACTGGAAGGAAGTGTTGTAGATGTGTGATGGAGAGTATCATCTTTCCCTCCTACTCCTACTGGGTAGAAGGAAAGGGGGGGGGGAGGGGAGGAGGGGGAGGAATACATACAGTACCTCTCTCTGTCGATGATCATCTTGTTGAGAGAGTCCAATGACAGCGATTAGAAGAAGAAGAAGGAAGAATCGAGGGGCCATCTCGAATGAAGTGAATGAATGAATGGAAGAAGAATGAAGAGATGGAGGTGAGGAATAGAGAGAGAGAGAGAGACACGCCCCCCCCCCCTTATATTACGGTAATGGAGAGAGAAGAATAGGATGAGAGAGAAGGGAAGGAAAAAGAGGATGAAGAGATGGGATACACTTGATTATTCCAATGGCATCGAAGCGAAAAGTGGCATTTGTCGGAGAGTGAAATATGGAGAGATGTTCCCTTTATGATTGAGAGGATGAGAATAGAAGGAAGGATCAATGAGATATATATGGGATTGAAGGAAGAAGAAGATTCGGAAAGATGAAGGATGAAAAGAAAGAAGAGGAGGGGCCAATGCATTACTTGATACAATCCATTTGTCATCTATGGAAACAGAGAGATCTCGTATGGAGGAGTGAGAAAGGAAGGGAAGAAAGAAGGAGGAGAGAAGGAGAGAAGGAAGGAGGGGAGATCAATCGTCATTCTGAAGAAAGATTCATGGGTGATAAGTTCGTGTCTCCTGGAGACTCGTAAAGAACTCTTTATTACTTCTCCGATAATAATGATGGAAGTAGCACTAAGTTGAAAGGAGAAATGGAGAAGAAGGAGGAAGAAGAAAGGAGAAAGAGAATGGGAATGATGAGAAGGACGAGATATAAATATGGAATTGGATGATGAAAAAAGGAAGGAACTCTCTCTCTCCCATACTCATTCCATTCCAATTGTCTCACCTTTTCCCCATTAAAGAAGGTGTCCCATGAATATCTGGCTAATTGAGTTCTCGATGTGAGCTTGTGGGTCGTGGCTGCCTCATAACACTTTCGAATCCCATGTTTTCAATTTTCGTTTGAACTGAGATACGAGCATTTGGCTGCGTTCCAAGTGACCCTGAAACGCAGGCAACGAGCTAGAGAGCGTGCGAAAGGAGGAGAGCGTCCCTCTTATTCCTCATTTTGCATAGTCGCCCGCGCGGTTCGTGGGACGCCTTCTTTAACCAAAAGTAGAAGAATAGTTAAAGAAGAGTGTATTCAATGGTAAGGAAAGTAAAAAACAGAGAAGCATGTTCCTCTTTCTACGTTTAGAGATAATGAGCATGGCATCGAAATGAGTTTCAAAAACTCATCATGAATTCATTAAAGAATATTTTGAAATATGTGAAAGACAACGTTAGAAAATAGTCTCCTTTCATTGCACTTGAATCTGCTAATCCTCATGTTCCAGTTCATGCCTACAAACATTTATGATCGCAGTAGATTTTTTTTTTGACATTTTAAACAACTTTATCAGCTGATTCAAAGGGTGTTATGCAGCTGGGTTGCCATGAATACTCTCCATTGAGCTCGATCGTGTCTTGCGATTTGCATGTATTGGTGTCCCGCCGCTTTAACGAAATCATCTCGCCATCTCTTCTGTGGACGTCCTTGCAAAGCGAAAAAAGTTGATCTTCCTCCTCAAAAATCGATAAAACCGATTTTTGGACCATAAAACTAAGTTTTTCTCGAAAATGAGTCGGAAACACATTGAATTTTATTTTTGCAATCGATTCTACGGACCCGTTTTAGAGTACCCCAATATTTCGTTTTTCATATCTCTGGCCTTGGGACCCCGAAATAGTACAGTGGAACCGGACATAGCCGAATTTTTGTTGAAAACACACTTTGCGTCATAACTCGCTTGAAAGTGATCCAATCAAAAATTTGAATAAAACCTTTCTTTTTTGTCTTCTCGAGAGCTACATTTTTGTCCTTGTGATTTTTTTGATTGGATCACTTTCAAGCGAGTTATGACGCAAAGTGTGTTTTCAACAAAAATTCGGCTATGTCCGGTTCCACTGTACTATTTCGGGGTCCCAAGGCCAGAGATATGAAAAACGAAATATTGGGGTACTCTAAAACGGGTCCGTAGAATCGATTGCAAAAATAAAATTCATTGTGTTTCCGTCTCATTTTCGAGAAAAACTTAGTTTTATAGTCCAAAAATCGGTTTTATCGATTTTTGAGGCGGAAGATCAAATTTTTTCGCTTTGTGTGACTTTGACTTTTTTGTAAAGAATCCCGAGAGCAATTCAATGGTATATTTTAGATCGCGGTGCGATAAAAATGAAGGTAGATATGGTCATTTAAAGTTTTACGACCAAAAAATCGATAAAATCGATAATTGACCAAACCAAGTAGATGAACCTCCTCCTAACCCCTAAGGGTACCCACCAACCAACTTTCATCGAAATCGGAGACCCAAAGTTTTTTCCTAGTGGATGGCATTGCTACACTCTTACAGGAAACCTGTGATAAAAACATTCCATATTTCCATTCATCTATTTAAATGGTGAAACGGATGAAATGAATGGATCGTTTTCTCTTCATTTCCTTCTTCTTTCGCATTCTTATCGTTTTCTTCCTCATCCACTCTTATGAAAATCAGCCGTCAACGACATAATCTGATAATGGCAAAATGAATAATCGGATGATCATAAATAGGGGTAATGGAATTGTTTTTGACGACCTTTGCAACGAAAAATTGCAAACATTTTTAGTATTTTTTTCATTTTCAGAACATTAGTAAATGTTCGGTACGTAAAATGAAGGATGGTGAGGTAGAGACCAGCTTACCATTTGTCTACCTCACTTTCTTGTTTTCTATAGTATGATTTGTGATTTCTCTTTCTTCTTATTGATCCCCTTCATCGAAGGGTGAGGATCGTCCAGAAATTGAGTAAGAGAGAAAAAACGTGAAGAAAGGAAGGAAGACTGCGAAATATGAAAATTGGAGATTGATTTAGCAGTGAAGAGTAGTGTAAAGGAGGAAGAATATCATATGGAGTCAGATATTGAATGGAGTAGTGATATGAATATTGGAAGAAGTGAAATATACTGATCAATCGAACACTGATTGATCAGATGAGTGAGCGAATGTTTATGAACAAGATGAAGAGAATGGAGAAGAAGACGATATGAATGAGAAGATAGAAATAAAGAAGAAGGGATAGTTGCCGTACTTTCACAAGAACGGAGAAAGGTTACAGCAGTTAATATCAATTATTTCCTCGGCTCTTTCAAAAAGATTTTACTGTGATACATTGATATTCATATTCCTCTAGAAAGGGGGAAAGCTGGAAGTATGACTGAAGAATCTAGAATACACGATAGAGGGAGACTGTAAATAATACTCCGATTCCCTTCGAATCTCAGCTAGTGAAGGTTCAGGATCAGCATCTTCCGATAAGAGAAGTCGAGTTGTAATTCATCTCAGGTGAGTACGTACAGAAATCCAACTTTTCAGTTTAGGTATTCCCATATTCTCCCAACTAAAGAATTATTGAGATTGAAGGACGAAGGACGGGTCCATTAGAAACTCGTTAATGATTCATCTTTGAAGGGTAGATAGTTCAATCCCAATCGATCGAACGACGAACTCAAGTTCTCCCGCTTTGACTGGAGTGCACATGGTGAGAAGAATATTCCGGATCATATTCTACCGTAATCCATCATCTGTTCCATCTACTGTTCCAGAAAAACAATGTGTGGAACCCTCTTCTTTTGAGAAGGAATAAGTAATAGAGAGTAAGCGGAGGAAGGTGAAGATCAAATATCAACGTTTTCCTTTCTCTAGTTTATAGTTGGGAATTCTCTACTACGAATAGGTCGGCTTGAAGGATGAGTCATCAGAAGGTATTAGATAGATATCTTCGTTCGTTGTTAAGCCAGGTGACAAATTCATTCAGGAACAATTCCCATATATATATCATCGTATCTTCTTATAAAAGAAATGATTAAGCCGCTTTCTTCAGCCACTTTCGCTCTTCAGCCGAGGAGACGAAAGCGGCTGAAGAGAAGGGATCAATCAAGAAGGCCAAACAACTCTCACGAAGTCCGTCCTCTCCTTCATTCAGACTACGCATCGTGCACTCGAGAGATCGCTCATCGGAACGAATCTTCACACAATGCTGCAGAAGAAGATGACCAGAGCCTTTCGCTCCTCGTCGATCCGATAGTGTACATAGAACGAGCGAAGCATCGATGGGCCGGCCATGTCCTCAGAAGAGACGACGACAGATGGTCTACTCGTGTCATCCAGTGGTTTCCCCCACCTAACCTCGTTCGACCACCCGGACGACCACCAGCTAGATGGAGTGATTCGATCACGGAGTACACGAAGATGAACTACAGCACAGGACGATCTACTCGATCTGTTCCACGCGCACCCTACCAGCACTGGACTACACGCGTACGCGATAGAAACACATGGAGGGAGTGTGATCCACGCGGCCTCGCTCGCTGAAGAGGATCTACTATGTAACTAAGTAAGTAAAAGAAATGATTAGATTGTTCGTACGAAAACAAAGTTAAAGAAGGCGTCCCACGAACCGCGCGGGCGATTATGCAAAGTGAGGAATGAGAGGGACGCTCTCCTCATTCCGCACGCTCTCTCGCTCGTTGCCTGCTTTTCAGGGTCACTTGGAACGCAGCCAATTGATCATAACTCAGTTCAAACGAAAGATGGTGGCTTGGGAGTTTCGAAAGTATTATCGGGTAACAGCGACCCACCACCCCACATCGAGAACTCAGTTAGCCAGATATTCGTGGGACACCTTCTTTAAGGTAAAAAGTAAATTCGATCGAAGATCGCTGTATTTTGATGCAGTTGGTCTTGTAGTAATAGACCACTGTTAGGGCTGAATATTGAATATAGATAATATAAGGAGGAGCATCACGAATATCTGGCTAACTGAGGTCTCAATGGGGGGGGGGGATGGTCACTGTTACCCGACCACACTTTCGAAATTCCCAAATCACCATTTTTTGTTTGATCTGAGATTTGAGCATTTAGCTGCGCTCCAAGAAGATCCGGCAACGAGCTAGAGAACGTGCGGAAAGAAGAGAACGTTCCCTTCCATTCCTTACTTTGCATAGTCGCCAGCACGGTTTGTGGGACTCCTTCTTTAATGTAAGCAATACTAAGTCAACTTGTAATATATATCTGCTATGTATATTAGAGTATATTAGTGTACCTTTTGGTTGTATGCATTTTCATTTATGAAAATTACTTTTAAAAACTGTGAAAACATACAACTATTTTATATAAAAAGAATGACGATTTTTGAGTGCAAAAATTCCAAATGTCGAAATAGATCATAGATTGTTGTTATTTCAGATTCGTAAAGGCTTCTCTATTATTAAAATTTGAGAGTGGTGAAAACGTAATAATCTTATTGTTTGAAGGACCACCTCAGCGCCTTTCAAGAGCGAGTGCATGCATTAATAATAAGTTTAAAGAATAAGTGACGAATCGAAAAAAAAGTGTATCTAAATGATGTGTTTGAGAAGATTGGCCGTTCTTCCTATCTTCTTCATTCCTCAATTCGTATGCATCTCTATCTAGAATTAGACGATTCATCACGAATCTCTTCATTTCGTTCCTTCTCTTTCAGTTCTTCACTCCACCCACTCCTTCCTTCTTTCCTTCCTTCCCCTTAGACTCCTCCCCTAATTCAAAAGGTGCACTCCCTCCTCCTTTTCTTATTCCATAATGCATCTTTCCCCTTCATACGCCCTCTTCCTCTTATTCGCCAGTCAGTTAAATTATTCGTCCATTATTCATTACTTATTATCAACTTAGAAGTTTCAAAGCAGGCTAATTGCATTTTATCAATTTCTATAAACCTTCTATCAATACTTACAGTAATCATCTGTAAGGATGTTGAATGTGGAGGAGGAAGAGGAGCGGTAATTGGAGAAGAAGATACGGTAGAAGAACCAGCAGAACAATCGATTGCCGTTGATGATGTCCCTTCTATTGTAGAATTGATTGATGACAGTGCTAATGATTATGAATACAAGGTATACCTCTATTATGATGACTCAATTCCTTAACTGACTGAAATTAAATACCTTGCAACTGGCATATTTCGAGTATTTTAATGGATATACATATCTTAGACAGTCGTTCCGGATTCAGTGATCGTTCCAATTCATTTCTATTCTTCTCCATCAAAACGCGGGGGTGAGAGTCCCTTCCTCTCAAATTCTATTTCAACTCTTCGTATTTCCCAGGAGGACGGGGATTGAAGAGAGGTGGGGGTAGACCCGTTGATATACTCAATGATGTCATGGAAAAGAGAGGAGGAGCAAGACTATTCCTAAATGAGGTAACACATTCTTAAATCACAAGAGATATCAAACAATTCAAACGTGTCTTCCAAAATTACATCGCAAGAAGATTTATTCTGAACCGGCAATTTAATTTTTTCAATTTGTAATCTATTTCAGAAACGCGGAGGAGGTCGAATCTTCAAAGGAGAGGTAAGCTAGATACATTCGTTTATATCATTCTTGAGAGGAATCAAGATTATTCAATCATTTTTGATAATGAAAACCATTTTGTAAGAAACGAGGAGGAGGACGACTATTCAAGAGAGGAGGTGGAAGACCGAGTGTGATCGAACCAGAGGTAAATACTGTATCTTACCTCTTCTTCTATCTATTGATTACTTATAGGATGACTACTCAATGTGATCTACTTTTCCAACTACAGTATGTATTTATCATCGTGTACAATTAACGGTAATGAACCCAATTTCATCTTCTCTCCATTCCCACATTCAATTCGTTCTCCTCTAATTCAATAAACTATTGTTGCAAAGTGAGGAAAGAGATGACGTCATTTATTCTTAGTAAGGCTGGATAAATTCAAATCTCGCGAGTGATTCTTGTAACCAATTGTATGAGACGAGATTGAGTCGCAGATTAGTACTCAACTTCTCAGGAACCTGCAATCAATATATAATCATACACACAGACACACACAAACTGTGCTATTTAACTATATGTAACTAATAGTAATATCTATTCATGTATCTATCTACCTTCTATTCTTACGTAGATGTGTAAATGACAAGTAGAGAATGAACTCACTGGTATAACTGGATTGAATAATACAAAGTAAGGAGAGAGTTGTCTTGCATGAAATGGATTTAATTCCTCCAAAGTAGATACTGGCTCTCTGCTTACAACCTTCCCTCCTCCAGCCTCAAAACAACAACTATCAATTCAATCAAGTCTAAGTATTCACATGTTAACAAACACTTAGTTTCTACACTCAACTTATCCATCAAGATAAAAATAATATAGGGAACAATACCTTGATGATTTCGATATATTCATTCTTAGTGATAGCTCCATACTTAGAATGACACAAGTAGAATGATATACCGTAGAAAAGAGGAGGCATCTGAAATGGGCATTAATCATGCCTTCCCTCCCATCCAATCTATTCCTCTATTCCCCCATTCCTCTTATTCTCACCATTCTCTCTGCATTCTTCCGACTAGCAATGCATCCTCCTTCATATTCGCAATCATCCCCATTTTTGATTGATTTCACTTCGAATTTCCTTTCATCTTCACTCGTGGACAGCCAATCTTCCGTTACCTCAAAAAAGCCTTGTGATTATCACTTTTCGTTTCAATAGAAATTGATTTCCATTAGCAGTGGATCAATCTGGTGAGTTTTACAATTGCTCACACTAAAAATGACGTCTCGCTAAATCTTGAGATTTGACAAAAACATTTCAGCTGCTAGATGGGACAGTTGTTTCCCTTTCACAGACTTCTTCCTCACAAGGGAACGAACGGAGGGGGGGGGAATATGATGAGATCGAAAATAAGAGGGTATTCCTTGCTATAGAGAAACACAAACCATTAATCCTTGATTTTCAGTACCAAAATCACCGATTATGACTTTTTTCGGACAAGCCCCCAGCTTTTAAAAGGCCGACCGAAGGATCAATTTATCACGGGGGAGGGGAGGGGGAAGATTCATCACTCACAATAGTCATTCCTCTTGCGATTCCTTCCAGAATGTTCACATTCAGAGTTGTTGCCCTTCCCATTTTCCCCTCCACAACAAGAGTATTCGCTTCTCCTAATGAATTGACTACCTGGAATGGAATAGAATTAATCCACTCTACAATCTCCACAACGGAACCTGTCAATGGAAGTTCCACATCCGATCACTAATCATCCACTATCTCTTCATTCTATTTTTTGATAACTTGGTCTCACAAATCATAAAAAATCTTGTATGTCTTGTGTAAGTCCCTAGTGTATTCTCTTGTCGTCCATTCCATCTTTTCTCTGTCTCTATCTCATTCGCCCTTCCTTTTTAGATACTCACGTCATAATCAGAGTCCGCAATTCGTTTCTTTTTCGGATCAATTCCATCATGAAGATAGAGAATAAGAGATTTCCGAAGTGGATACACTGCAGTAAAACTTCGTCCCTTCCCTTCACAAAGAGATATTCAATCTAATTGTTGGCAATGCATTCATACAAATTGCTCTGCAGTAATTCGTAAAAGAAGTAGTGATATGTTTAACTGACCTATCTGTAGAGGAACTGATGAATGTCTTGTGATTAACAGTCTCATCTCATCTGATTTAGCTACCTAAATAAGAAACTATTTTCTCTCTAAATATCATTATATAAATGTATATAGATACTAACCATATCAGGAGTGGCTCCGTGTAGATCTTTGGCCCTTCTTGATGCACCTTTATCTATCAATACTTTCGCTGCTTCAATTGAATTGAAAGAGGCTGCAGCATGAAGAGGAGTCTGGCACAATTCACCACCTTAACCAACAATCAATGCATATTTCCTCTTTTTAACTCATTTACAGTATGCATTGACCGCTGCTCCTTTCGCAATTAGAGATAGACAAATATCAGGAAGATTCCTTTCTGCAGCCATAAATATGGCAGTCTTCCCATCGGGATCTCTTTCGTTTGCATCCCATCCTGACTACACACGAATATCATCACAATGACAAAGCATAATCATCTAGTAGATTAAATCAATCATAAAAAGTATGATACCTCAAGTGCTTCATTCAGCTTCTTCTCATTTGCAAAAATGATAGAATTGATGAGTACACTTTCACCCTAAAGAGAAAACAGCTCTGATAACGATACGAAATAAAATGAGTGAAATACCTTCTTCCCACCCAAACTCCTTTTCTTTGGATGATTCTCAAACTTCTTCTTTTCCGCAGTATTTCTTTCAATAGATTCCTCTCGTTTCTCCTTCTTAAACCATAATGAGTGAGTAAATGGAAATGAGAAGAATACCTTCTTCTCATGCACTTTCATAGACATATCTATCAGCATATCGTCTTCCTCATCAAACATGAACGATGTGTTAAGAGTGTTCGGAACCTCTTTCCTCTCTGTAGTAGTTACAATATTTAAGAATGTTAACCTGTTATTTAACGCCTTCTAACCTTTCTCCTTTTCATTACATAGTCTATTAGAGCTTCGTCTTATAGTTTCCGTTGAGCTTCTTTTGAGAGATGTTCCGGATCTTCTCTCTCTTTCCTGTAAAAACATTTCCGATAGATTCTTTGTCAGCTTTAACTCACTTCGATCCACTCTTTGGGCACTGATTTTCCTTTTGTAATGGGAGGAACTGAGCGAGTTGGTCCTCCAGTTCGATGAGGATTCCATTCAGCTATAGCTTGAGACGCAAATAAATCAGGAACATCCTTTTGAGTTGAATGGTCCACGGGATTTCCAATGTTCACCAATCCAGCTGTTTCAATGAAGAAATTAGCATCCTTCTGCATAGATCTCTCAATCGGAGAATCTCCTCTTTCGAGATCGTCGGAACTGAAAATATATATGTGAGCACTGCAATCAATCTAGATACTTACAATTTTTCGAAATTAGCGTGAGCAGATGACGTGGTTGGAACATCATCACAAACTTGTTGAGAACAGAAATCGTCAATCCCTCGTCCTGCTGGCTGTAATCACATAGACATGCTCAAAACATAAGACATTGGACTTACATTTTCGAGGGCAAAAAGAATATGCTGTGTCTCCGCAGAACCCATATTTTTCGCATGAGACTTCTGTAAACCATCCGAAAATTTATTTATTATCCTACTTTGGCACCTTTGTGAGAGCCGTTCGTAAATCAGAGAGCAATGCTGAGAGATTGTTGAACAAATAGCAGTTGGTCGGACGATTCAGTTCAAGAGGCAACTTGCATACAGGACATAATACAAATGTGTCGGATCGCATGAACTTGTTAATACAGTCCCTGAACAACCATTGCTTAGAGATAATGATTTAATTCCTACCAGCAAAAAGGATGTTTACAAGAATCTCCACACATTTGAAGATTGTCATTGATAGTTTGACTGCAAAGTGGGACATTATGTAAGATACCATGAGATACTCCAATTTGAAAACATTGAGGCGTATCAAATGATTGCCAAATTACTACTCTAGTCTTATCGTTTATGGCAGGGGCCAAAATTAAGTCATATACCTCTACAGAGCTCGAGTAGATGCGTAATCTCGACCGATACAATTTTTTGTGGAAAACTGACCAGTTGGAACATTTTAATGCTTTCGAGAACAATTCGGCAGCTTCCACTGTGGTCTCAAACATTATGCCTCTGTAAATGGAAACTGTGTATAATCAAAACAAAACACAACTCTCCTAAAGCTAAGTTAAAGCTAAAGGAGTTAAAATCCAGGTTTTTAAAATGAAAAATTAGCGCTCAATCTCGGATACGGTAGCGCCAGTATCGTTACTTTGAAAAATACAATTCTAAAATTATAGCTCGTACGCGCGCGCATACTGATTAAATTTGAAAATAGTATGGTGAACTCTGTAGAGGAGGTATCTATAATAACTTTTCTTTGAAAATATTACACGAGATTTCAAAAAAATTGGAGATGAATTTTAAATGTGACCTAGCTATGATCGTGTATCTACCGTACTCCAGAACCGGAGTCCCCGGCTGGCCGGCTCCGACGGCTAAAAACGCCTAGAAACTAATCGGTGACTCATCAGGAGCATCTTTCTTGGTACTTTCTCATTTAACCTTTCTCTTTCCGTCTTTCTCTACCTGTCCGTTTCCTCTATCGGTCCTTATCTCAGCCATTTCAGGTGTGAGCTACGAATGTATTAGTTAATGTGAGGATGAGTGAAATACCTAGGGTTCCCCCTACTCCGAAGCCTCGAACTATATTCAACGTTCCCACGGAAGACGTACAGGATGAAGAAACGAAAAGATCAGTGAATACGAAGACTCCTCCGCCTCGACCGCCCCTTCCTGCCAGATTGGCTAATGCATCTCCCATTGACAATGCAAGAGATTCTTCTCCTACTGAACCAACTCCTCCATATGCAGAAAACGTTGTATATCTTGGACTGGACACATATCGATCTCTTGATCCTTCCCTTTCCTCGTCTACATCTCCAATTTCACCCAAGACTAGACCTGCTCCTCCTCCACCACCACCACCTCCACCCATTAGTGGTACCATAATAGGAGGGAGTATTCCTCCTGTGCCTCCTCTACCTCCTCGACCTCTTCCTCCTCTACCTCAGCCAATTTTGGACTGTTCACCATCAACTTCTTGTTCCAATTCATTCCATGAATCAACGGGTTCGATCGACAAGACGGAACTGGCCGATTCTTTCGAAGTGGTGAGTCGTGATGATTCACTGTTTTATCCTAGAGATGCCAAAGGTGAATAATTAAGCTCGATGAATCGATGGTGGCTGATGGTCACTTTATCTGTTTCGCTGGATATGCGACTTTGCAAATGGATAAGAAAAAAAAGCGAGCACATGCAAGATTGAGAAACAGTCAACTCGCATTCTACGTTCACGAAGAGGTTTACTCATCTTTCCTTCTCTTGTCTCATTCTTTACTCTTTTGAGGTTGATGACAAACATGGGAAGACAGTAATGGGCCCGCACAATCTAAATGATTTACTCTTTATCACATTCATTGGCCAGAATATATCTATGTATTTCCTGCATGGTTTGGCCATAACTAGGGATCACCAATATAATGGAATCAATTTCAGATGACGATGTGGCTCTTGTAAGATTCACTCCGGAAAATGAGTTTGATAGCTGGATACTAATGCTGGGAGAGGTGAGATTTAACGAAGATGAATCACTTCAATTTTCCATGCAGAGCATTCTTGCGGATATGGATTTGCTTCGAAGTACACTACGAGGTTGGAATTCATTGGGACGGGCCTGGACTAGGGCTGGAGCAGTTGGAGAGTGGAAGAAATGTGTTATTGGAATGCACGATGATACTCTATACTCACTTGAGAGCGAGGAATCACTCTTTATCACTGATCTCAGAAAGGTTTTTAAAATCCCATTCAGTTATTCATAGATACATATTGCAGGTTCATGCACTAAAATTCAAAGTTGATAGACTGGATTGGTGTGGTGAAATAAAGAGGAAGGGGCAAGAAGGACCGATTCTGCTCACTTTGGATGGAAGGTATTTACTCTTTTAGAATACTGATGATTCATCCAATCTCATTCTTAAGCTCTTTGGCAATTGAAGCAGACTTCTCAATTTGTACGAAGGAGTGGAAAGATGCGATTGATGCCATACTTCGAAGGCCTCAGAACACTCTGGAAACATGGTGAATTTCTTAAATTAGTTGAAAATATTTTGATTATTTCAGTCGTCTCTCTTCCAATGGAGTTCCAATCGCTATTGAAAAATGTATCACATTCATCTCGACTCATGGTCTGGAATTAGAGGGAATCTACAGGAAGAATGGAAATAAAAGCAAGGAAAAAGTTCTTCTGAAACAACTGGTGGATGGTCAGTTATCTTCATTTGTCTATGTTTGAATCCTAAAATGACTGTAAATATACTGTGCGAATGAACCGTAATGGTCAGATGCATGGTCGGTTCATCTAACTCGAGAAGGGGAAGAATGTGTATTCGCTGTTGCTGATGTATTGAGACAATTTCTAAGAAGGATGGAATGCGCTGTCGTTCCTGAGAATCTTCATCATCAATTCTATTCCATTCGTCAGTTATCATTCTTTTATTCCTCTCTCTTTATTTTTTGTGTGGGGAGGTGTATGCAATGTATTATATTGTAGTGGAAGAATCAGAGGAGAACGTACGCGATTGTCATCTCATTCGTCTTCTTGATTCTCTTCCACAAGTTCACTATCTTACGCTGAGAAGAATAATCGCCCATCTTTGTGAAGTGACTGCCAATTCTGCTACCAATAAGGCTACCATCGAGAATGTTGCAAAGGTTATCTTTTATTATCTCGATAGATAACTAGCCAACTACGCTCGTTGGCTAGGTGTCGCCGGGTTATTCCAGTCTTCTGCAAACGCTTCGCAACGCTTACCCAGTCATTTACAAACGCACTTCGTGGCTCTACCCCAACTTTTTTTTTGAATCGCTCTAAAAATAAAATAGCGAAAACGGATAGGTTTCAGGCGAAACAGTGCAAAAATCAAGTTATTGCATCATAGTTACGCCATATTGCATAGTGATGATGAAATAGGTCGTCGATATTTTGTAAAACTTTACGACGGATAGTTTGGTTCCAAGTTCGATTGGTTGAGTTTCCGGCAAACACGGATTATTGCATAATGATGACGAAATCAATTATCGATTTAGCATTTGAAAAAAGCGTGACCGACAGACAGACGGAACCTCGAACAGACAGACACATTGATATACTAGTAAAGAGTAATAATAATAAAATGACATTAGTGAAATGGGAAGGGATAATTGTAGATGTTTGGTCCGACTCTCTTCTGTGTTGATTCGTGTGATGTAATGGAGAAACAGGCAGAGATGGGACAACAAATATCCATCGTCGTCCTTCTTATTCATCGATTCGTATCCATATTCAGGTAGATGACCCCCTCTCCCTTTTATCTCCTTCATTTCATCAAATATTGCAGAGAAACGGCACGAGAAGCAGCGAGTAAGGCAGTGTTGGAATGTGCGAAGAAAGATGTAGAAAGAAAGACGAATAAAGTAAGGATAAGAGAAATGATGGATAGAGAATTGGGTGTATTCAGACTCGTGCAGAGGGAATGCTTGTTTCTATCAATTTATGGGCTGGTGAAAATAGAGCATTCAACGTAAGGGATGATCTTGTTGCTCAAGAGGTTAGTATTAATGAGAGAATCAATGCGATTAATGATTTGGCAGGTGCTGACACAAGCATTCGCACTAAGAGACATTGAGAGAGATCCGAGTGCCAATTATGCTGTATTCGAGGTATGGCAACAGCTAGTGTGATGTGGAAAAGGAGTGATTGAATTGATGAATCGATTGATAATGCATTCTATTGTAGATAGTAAACGATGGTCATCTCATTCGAAGACTTCATGAGGAAGAGAAGATATCATCCATTGTACTGGATAGATGGTTAAAATGGAAAGTGGGAGGAGATGCGATACTAAGAGTGGATCGAGACCCTCATCCACTATCAAAGAATGTAAGTGGACGATTCATGATATTGAGTCTTAATTCTCTCTACCCCAATTCATTCAGTTAACTTCTCCATTCACGGGAAAAGTCAAGGTTGCACTTGATGGATCGAGATGGTTTCAGTCATGTGAAATGAGAATAGAGGTTAGCTATAATCACAATGTATTCTAACTAAGATTATGTTGAAATCATCCACCATTATGGCTATTAATATTACCAGGGAGGTAGTACTATTGTGATGTGTGCTCTCAAATCCCTCAAGACGATTAGAAAGTGGGAAATATCAGATCTAATTGTATTCGAAGGATCAACGAGAAAGGTAGGTATAAAAAGGTTTAAAGAGTAGTTAATGATTACTGTATTACAGCCTGGTCACGAAAGTGCTCTCACCTTTATTCCACTCTCATCCAGAGGAATTATTGATAAGTACACTGGAATATGTGTCCATTTTAAGCAAGAAGATAAAAGGATACGGTTGGTCACTTATTCTTGTGTTATCAATATTTAATTACATTAATATATCTGTCATTCATAATGGTATTTGTATTACAGCTTCCTAAATTCAATTCTGATGCTATATGCTATGGAGAAGCCGAATCTACTCGTCCATTTCTGATTTCTTTAAACTTGCGCCTACTGTTCTATGTACATAATCCGATAGGATATCGATACGTTTTTAGATTACAAAACAGATTATGTGTTTAAAAGAGATGTGTTGAGATTGATAGGTGTTGCATAGTGTTGACGTGTATAATTGTAGATTAGCTTTATGCCTTCCTTATGCCTTTACTATCCAAATTCCTGCTTTTATTAATTTCCCGTTGACTATGCATTCAATCGCACATTTGCCTTTATTTTACATGTGATGGACGTGTTTATTGTTCCATTTCAAATATCCCATATCTTTCTTCTGATTTCTATCTCCTTTTCAAACAAATACTCTCTTTTGATACTTTCGCACTTTACACATCATTCTTCCATATCGTGAATAAAATAATGCGAGCTCACCATGCTTTCGAGTGGAGTTCACACGTTGTATTCGTAAATATACCGTTGTAAGTATAATCACTCATATTTTCATGATAAGTTCACTATAGTATAATCAATATTTAGAATGGTGCCTCTGGTGTTAAACTACGATCACATTTCAACTCTTGTGAATGAAGGTAAGATCTCCGAAAATGATTCTATTTCTCCTCTCCATCTATACTCTCCTTTACGTAATCTCTTCATTAGCCAGTCTGTATTTTTCTTTCTCTTTCCGTTTTCGGCCTCCCCCTCTTCACGTTTCCAACTCTTTCTTCCATTCCATAATGAGGCCGCTTCCTCTATTTCTTTTACATCCCGTGCCTTCCAATTTCCATTGATTCATCATTGGAAGAACAACATTCTCCTCTTATGCTTCTATTCCTATATTCATCTTTCCCTCCTCTTCACTTATAAATGTAGAGAGGGTGAATGTTTCATCGAAAGGGAGAGAGAGAGAGAGAGAGAGAGGTCTGACTCACTTTTGGCCTCTTCTTCCTTTCAGAATCATGCGAAGTTTATGGGTAGGCCTCACTATATCCGTTTCCACTCTCTACATAAGTCTCGAGGGGTGTAAATGGCGAGTTTGGATTGTTATAACAATTGGTGTGTATATCCCATCCTTTCACTGTCTATATTCCTTTTCATATCTCGTGCCCCGTTATCTCTTGAGGAAGTGTGTGAGAGAAGGTGAATCAGTTGTATCATAAAGGAGGGAGGAGGAGAGGCAACTTTGCCTCATACGCCTTTCTCATACGACTATCCTTTTCAAATTCTACTCCTTTTTTCTTCGTCTGTATATATTTCCTATCTAAATATGTGCTGGCGCAACGTTTGCGCACTTTTTGGAAACTAATTATCTCGTCTCCTATTTTTTCGTTAGCATCTTGTTCTTCACGAGATTATCTTTTCCCATGCTCTACATTTTTCTCACTGCTTCAGTTCGTTTCATAACTTTGTTATTTATCAAAATCATTTATATTAATTGTTTTATTTATCGATTTTTTTTCTTGAAACTGTGCAGAACAATTCTTATTTACCTTTTTTTCCAATCAAATTTCTTCCTTTCTTCGATCTTTATCCTTTATGCCTCCTTCCTTTCTTCCCCGCTCTCTTCTTGTTTATGTTTGTCTCGTTCTTTCTCATTTTAGAGACACGAGTTAAGTGATAAGGATTTCCTAGTTCACGCGATATTTACTGTAGAAATATAATATATTAAAGTAAAATGGATGATTGTCCATCGTCATCATCGTGTCTCATCTCTTTCTGTGGAAGAATATCAATTATTGGAAGTAGATCACCATTCCAATCTCGAAAAGATGCATTCCTTCGATTAAGAGGAGATGTCATCACTATTCATAGAGACGAAGAGGTATGTTTTTAAAAAAAGTTTCCTAAAATAGTAATTTTAATAGGAGTAACGATTTATTGTATAATGTGTTCACAATATAGTAAACATTATGAAAAAAGGGGTTATAATCAAATAGAATTTATTAATGAGAGTGAAGCATTTGATGTTTGAGAAAGAGAGCTTATTTTAGATGGGATAGCACGGTCACATTAGTGCAGATAATGGTTTATAAAGGGTCTATTTTCTTGGGACATGTTGATGACTGCACAATTCCTGTTAAGGAAGATTATTGAAACACTATATCTATTTAAGCACAGTAATTTGTTGATTCCCCCACTCTCAATAGATAATTTGATACTTGTCAAGAGGAAGGATTCAGTATTCAAGATGTACTTCAATTATCGTGAGTTTCATGACTTATGGCTTATCTAGGACATATTTATAAACAAAATTTCAATGTGAGAATAATTGTGAAGTCAATAAATTGCAGAAAGTTCGGAAACGGTTGTTCGAATAAGAATGGAAGAGAATATTGCTAGTGCTTTCTCGTTTTTGTTACACGAAGTAAGGAAAGGGAAATGGGAAGAGAAGATCCTTAAGAAGAAAGTGTAGTACATATTAATTGATATGTTATGTATTGTAGAGTTGGAGGGAAAGGAAGGGAGGAGGATGGAGTGATTGCTCAAATGAAGAATGGAATGTAATGGCTAGAATATGGATTAGGTATCGTTCACAATTTACTCATTTTGATCCGGAAGTCCGCGATTTTTGAACACCTGAAAGTGGTTATCTCACGGGTGTAATAGGAAGGATAAACACACCTTTTTGTTATTCCGTACCCGAAGAAGAATCACAAGATTTATTTTTATTATAGAAAAAAAATAAAATGTTTAGGAGAAGAATTTGTGACAATTCAAATAATGACCAAAATGCAAAGTGGAGAGAAACATGGATAACGATTACGAGTGGCCACATACTGTTGTTGTATCAAGATAAGAAGGAAGATAAATTAGACCTGAGACGAGTAGGCTTCCCTTGATGATTTATGGTAAGAAACAATTGATTTCAGATATTATCTTGTTCTTCCAATTTTGATCGGAGGGATTGTTGTGAAGAAGTAATAAAGGAAAAGGAAAAAGAAGAGAGACAAAGTGTATACTCAATATCACTTATTATGACCCATCCAGAGTAAGGATTTTTTAAAAGTTTGTTTTGAAAACATTTTAAAATGCTCAAATTATGTCAGAATGATATGTATCGATAGTGGAGAGATGAAGATTGTTTCTACTCTTCGATCAATAATCTCGCAATTGATTACTATTCCACAGACATCATTACTCACTTGCAAATTATCAGAGAAGGATGTTCCCATAGTTATTGAGGATGCTATTCGATTCCTTTCAACTGAAAAGAGGTATAAACTACTTTGATACCTTCCATTCCCCCATTCTAATTTCATTCACACAAGATTGTCAACCCGTGGGATCTACCGTATCTCAGCCAAAAATGCTATGAAGAACAAATTAGTAGAGCAGATGATACACTGTGAGTTCTTATTTCAATTGATAGTATCAGGGTCTATTTTTGTATTCAGCTCCTTCTACCGTATTTTCATCGTTAGATGGGCTTCGATCAGAATCGAATGGACTCGCAATGAATGGTGAATATGCGAGGGATGAAGTAAATTATTTATTCTAACTTTTGTTTTATTAATATGTTATTTTCTCA
The DNA here is from genome assembly GCA_900490705.1 of Pristionchus arcanus. Lineage (NCBI taxonomy): Eukaryota > Metazoa > Nematoda > Chromadorea > Rhabditida > Neodiplogasteridae > Pristionchus > Pristionchus arcanus. The sequence goes on from LS486211.1 coordinate 159,733, forward strand.
TTAATCATTGGTATCAGGTGTACATGGTGTGTGACGGTCTCCGATTATTTCTCCGTCGAATGGAATCTCCACTAATTCCAGATGTTCTCCATATTCCTCTATTTGATGCTAGTAAGATCATTCCCTCCAAATCCACTTGTTCTGATTACTGTTAATGATATGATTATCAGTGGCTGAATCGTCTCCTTCGTGTCGAATGGAGAAAGTGCAATCAGTTCTCCATTCTCGACGACTTCCTTCCATTCATAGAAATACTCTTTCACTCTTTCTTCTCCATCTTACAGAAGTTGCCAAGAGGAGTGATCATAATGGAATGACAACAGAAAATCTGTCAAGGGTACGTCTCCCCGTTTCGGAACTTCAATAGGTCCCCGGGCTAGTGAAGTTCGTCTAACAATTATATAGTTCCGATGAAACAACAGTGATTTAAAAAAAAATTTTTTTTGCGCTATAGGAAATGTATTCTGCGCTTATTTATGGGGACAAAAGTCTGGATTATTATAAACGAGAAAACGAGATACTGTTGGGTATCTATGAAAAATACGACTCATCACTAGCACATTTCATGATTTCACTATGAAAATGGAATGTTGGATAGGGTTATGCTCGGTGAGTGGACAGTGCCACTTCGATGATGCACCCGGCGATATTTACAATATCATTCATTTCTAGATTTTTGATTAATATCTTAATTAATTTTAGATCGTTGCACCTTGTCTCTTCAGCAGTGATTTATCGTTGGAAATGGTAGATGAGATAACTCCTCGAGTCTCATCCACTCTATTCTTACTCGATAATTATCATATATTATCCATCTAAAATTATTCTTCATTCAAATTGTATATAATAGTGCTATTATATGTTATAATACGAGTTTTAGAAAAAAAAACGAGTGGGCTATGATAAATATCGGTTCTTATTCTATATAAATGTGTTTGATTTGAGCTGTCGTGGTCAGTGCTGATACTTGATTCGTGAGAATACCTCATTCTTCAATGTACTTCGCACGCCTTTTTCATGAATTCGCATGAATTAACACATTTTCTGAAAAGTATTAGATCAAACCTTTTCGCTGTCAAACGAGTACATAGTGTTCTCACACAAATTAATGATTTGAGCTCAATGTTTGGATATAAGTCATTCTTTTAATGATGTGAATTGAGATAGATGTTAACTCGTGGAGCAGTATCGACTGTGTCGAGTGTTCGAACTCTTTCATCTCTCTCATCCATTTCAACTGGAGATGCCCCTTCCTCTTCTGGTAGAGCAGCAAGAGCTCTAGAGGTTACATTCATTTTATTGTTATTCATCCTTTTTTATGGGAAGGATAATGGATCATTTAAGATGTATATGAGAGGAGTGAAAGAACATGATAAGATGATGGGAAGAGAACGCGCTAATTTCGAAAGAGGAAAGAGACATCTGGCTAATATGATGGGGATGGAAGCATCAACGATGACACAGAATGACATTGACACGTAAGTGAAATGGATGAAGAAAAGAAGTAGATAAATGAATTGAAGGGCAATTGGATATCTATTTCCATCTGGTCTCTCTGATAAGAAAGCCCTTCCCATTCTCGCTCCTCCTGATCAAGTTCTGCCTCGATTACACAAATTGACTTTTGATGAAGAAGGAAAACCGATGGGAGCTCGATTCTACACTCTCAAACCGGCATTCTACCAATTACTATCGGTATGGATTAATAACTATTGAAGAAGATAAAATATAATGAAATATTATAGGAAGTAGCTATTCGAAGTGAGAAAGTGGATCGATATGGAGGAGAAAAGAAGACTGTAAAGGAGAAGAATCACTTCCAAACTGGAGGATCCATTTGGTTGAATGAAGAGAAAATGGCAAAGAAGTTAGGAGAGAAGATATCCACTCATATGGTAAGGGCATGTCAACAAATTTAGTTATACATTGGAAAATATACCCAATATGGGAACCAGAAAAAAACAAAGCTTTCTGATATAATACAATAAATATGAATTGGATGTTCAGTACACGCAATTGATGATGGCAATGGAACATTTGATTTCTCTTCCTGGATCAGCCACTCAAAATGATTTCATTATGCAATGGAGAGAAGCTATCGCTGCCGGTTAGAATATTTCCTTCCTATTATTATTTCGATTATCCTTTCCATTCCTCTGCTTGAACGAATCAATGTTCATGGATAGATCAAAATAATTGTTATTTGAGGAAGCGGTAACAAAATGTTCGGCCCTCCCATTCCTCCAGTGGAGATTGATGCTACGACGAATAGAAGAACTGCAACTGCAAAGTAAGTGAGAGAAGGGAAGGAGAGTAGACAGTGAAGTAATCAATTGATCTCTCCTTCAGAGCAGACGTCAAGGCAACTTATGCTCAAGTTAAAGTATCTGATGCTGGAAAGGGAGAATTCATTGTGGATGGAATGTCTCTTGATACTTTCCAATCACTACAGGCCAGGTAGATATTCATTCAGTCCCTCTCTCATTGATTGTATCTGATACAGAGAGACTCTTCTTTGTCCTCTGATTGTGAGTGATCTCCTTGGTCGTCTTTCTATCATTGCAACAACGAAGGGAATGGGAGGAGAGACTGCTGTTCCACGAGCAGTCAGGTAGGGAGAAGAGGGAGGAGAGGGAAGAGAGAGGTACTGTACTCATTGCAGACATGCTCTATCTTTATCCATCGCAGCTCTTTATCCAGAGAAGAAGGAACTTCTTACTCTCAGTATGTTCATTCTTTCAAATCTTAGTCCAAGATAATTGTGTATAAGCTTTTTTTTTAACGGTTTCGTATTATTTCTAAATTAGACCAAACGAAGAAACACGTTGTGAAAACTATGCCATGAAAATATATGTGACACCAATAGTGTCTCCTTTCAATTCTACCGTATACTCAAGTTCCTGCTGTTTTTTCTTGTGTCTCTTCTTTCTTTCTTCTCAACTCAATCCATTTGTACCTCTTTCTTCTCTACGTGGTCGTTAGCTACACTTTTTTTTGGTGATCTGTTCTTTTTTTAACATAGGAAGAGCAAAAAGTGAAGAGTGGAAGAGAACGGGGAAGAAAATGAGGGTAGAAAAGAGAGAGAGATAAAATCTAAGTCTAGACTTGATATGAAATGGTGGATACTGTGAAGGAAATAACGAGTGATGATAGATAACGAGTATCATATTCTCTATCTCTCTATGTATTTGTACAAAAATATATCTACTTTTTGCTGTCCTGTTCTCTCCTCTCCTCTCATATCAATATTCTCACATTTCCCTGTCTTCAATATAGCGGGAAAATGTGTTCTTAATATTCTCGATTGGTTGTCTATCCCTTCATCCTATTATATTCACCTCCTCCCCCCCCCTTTCCCCTATTCCCATTGATGGTAACCCACTTCGGAAGTGTTCTATCCCCTTTCTCTCTTATTTCTCTTCTTCTCAATCCGAAATGAGGACTCTTTTTGTCATGTTCACTGGTCCTTTCTAAAGAGAAAATGGTTCTGCTTTTTATACTCATTTCTGGGGATATGATGCTGTGAGAATGAATGAATATAATAGTTAGATGAGTATTCCCCCCCCCTTCTCCTTTTTATGGTAGGAGAGAGTTGGTGGGTGGTGAGAGAAGGTGTGAAGGGGGAGGTAGACCTCCTAGCTCTTCCCTCTTTCTCTCTCTCTCTCTCTCTCTCTCTCTCTGAACGACCATCTGACTCCCTCCGACAGGCACGGAGAATCCCCCCCCTCCCTTCCCCTCTCCCTCTCTCTCTCCCTTCTCTCCCTTTGACCCTTCCCCTCCCTCCCTCCTCGGAAAAAGTGAAAGACTTTTTGTGTGTGTCGTTTCTCGTTCTTTTTCTTTCGTTGGATGGGCGAAGAGAGTAGTAAGGGCAGAGGGAAAGAGGAGGGGAAAGGGAAAGGGCAGAGGGGGATGGAAGGGGGAGGGGGAGGAAAGGGAGGGGAATCGATGGTTGCCCTTGATCGTCGTCGTCCTTGTGAGAGTACAGAAGGAAGAAGAGAAGGGAGAGAAGTCCTTTGAGAACGAAAGAGAAGAGAAGGGAAGGAGATGGAAGACGACCCCTAGGAAGAAAGATTACCCCCAGATGGAGAGAAGAGAACTTCACCACTCTTCCTCCTCCATCCCTTTTTCTTTTGAAGAGAAAGATGGGAGGGAATGGCGGGAAATACTTATCGGACACCCATCACTTCCGTAGTGTGTAAACGATAGATTGCCATGATCAAGAATGGGATGAATCAGGAGGAGAAGGGGGAGAGGGGGGGGAACCCCCCCCCCCTTCTCCATTCTTAATCCATTCTTCATCAATGAATTCCTTTCCTTTCGTATGTCTTCTCCCTTCTGATTACCTTCATCACTCCTTCTATTCATCGTCTTCTTCTATCCCCCCCCTCCTCAAGTGTGTTTTGAGAACAAGAGAAGACTACGGTAGAAGGTAGATCATATATTCCTTCCATTTCTTCCTTTGCCTCTCTCTCTCTCTCTCTCTTATCCCTCTACTATTCCCTTCTTTTTGCTTGACTATTTTGTATATGGATGACCTCCAGGGATGAAAAGAGTAGTGACCTAATTGAGAAGAAGGAAAAGAAGTAAAGAAACAGGGGAAAGTAAGGGGTCAAAGGGTCTTGAAATGGAAGAAGAAGAAGGAGAAGATAGAGAAATGAAAGGAATGATGATTGAATGAATTGCAGGTGGATTACTGACGAGAGATCCAAGAAAGAGAGAAAGAAGCAAGGTTAATCAACCTGGAGCTAGAGCTAAATGGATCTGGTAAGTGATTATGAGAGAGAAGAGAGAGAAAGAGAATAGAGAGGAAGATGAGTAAGAGTGATGATTACAGGAAGAGAAGATAAGATGAGAAGAAGGAAGGAAGGAAGAAGAGGAAGAAGGAGTAGATATCATCTCTATTGTTAACTGTTAGGAGATAAAGAGAACATACTTACAATGTTTTATATTGCAGACAATTGGAAAGTGCGATAGATAGAGAGATTGTGAGAGAGAAGAGAAGTTAGACGTACCAGGGCGTACCCTTCCCTCCCTTCCTCCTCTCTCTCCTTCTCCTTCCCTCTCTCTCTCTCTCTCTCGCTCTCTCTAACAGGTGTGTAGCATCTCCTTACCTTGTCTTGTCTTCATCCCTCGACCTTCCATGCCCTTTCACCCCCCCCCCTCCCTCCTCCCTCCTCCCCTTCATCCCTTGCCTGGTCTTCATTCATCGTCCTTACCATCCTTCTTCTTCTCTTCAAAATGGCGGTAGAATGTCCATTGGATGCATGGGATTCAGCATTTGTTAGTGTGAAACCATCGTGTGATGCACTTATCTCATCCTTCTCATCACTTCCAACTTCATCATCTTCTATCTTCGGTTCATGTTGGTCTCCTCTTTCATCCGATCCTCATGATAATCCATGGACTACCAATTGGGTAAGTACAATACTACTATTATATCATTATTCCTTCCTTTTTTTTAACTTCTATTTTTCCTCTCATTTCTCTGCTGGTCACTCTTCTTTTCTCTACACAAATGCGCTTCTTTTCTTCTACAATTTTCTCTTACTTCATATCTTCTCATAATATTCTTCATTCTCTGCGCGTCTTCTTCTTTTCTTAAATATATTTTCTGTATTTATCTATTCATTCTCATTAGATGGTCAATTTATATTCTATTCTCTCTCTCACATAGTTCATTGCAGCAATCTCGATCTGATTCATCAGATGATTCTTATTCTGGTTGTTCTCGTAAGGAATCTCCAACATGGAATCTTCCTGAATCTCTTATCCCTCTTATGACAACTTCTTCTTCTAATAATGGAAAGTGTTCATCTCTTCATTCTCCTCCTTCATCTACAACTTCATTATCATCATCCTCTTCAATTCCTTCTTCAACTCTTCCTAATCTAATGGATGAATTTCTTCGTTTAACGATGAATGATCCATCATCTGGATATGGAATGGGTCATCAATCAATTCCTCAATATAATTCATATCATAATGGGAATGGTACTCCATCTGGATGGTCTACTCCTCTTCCTCCTCTTCCTCCTCTTCCTCCTCTCCAGACTACTTCTATTCCATCTCAATCAATGATGTGGACAGGAGTATCAGGAGGACCTAATCCAGTCAATGGAGTATCCAGAAGAGTTAATCAGATCAATTATCATCTCGATGAATGTACTGAAGAATATCGACAATTGGAGAAGGTACAGTATACTCATTATTCCCTTGACTACTGTAGTTATCGATTGACAGTTCATCAATTAATGATGTTTTCATTGCAGGAACGTAAGCAGACAGAAGCAGAATTAGCTCGTCATAATCTTGGAAAGAGAATATCATCATCAAATGGGATGCCAATTCCTCGTCTTCCTTCTGCTCCTTCACGAGTTGATCGATTAGTCGTTGATTTCTTCCGTGAACATGCTCGATTGGTTACTCTTATATCAAAGATGGAACAATTGAGAGGAATCCCTTCATCTCCTCGTTCAATTGATGCTCTCTCTCAATTACATTCTGCTGTTTCACTTCTTCAACAGTGTAGATTACAAGAGAGAGCTGCAATTCTACAACAATTGAGAGGAGATGCACCAAGAATGAATGAAGATGGTTAGTTAATGAATGGATGACAATGGGGAATCATTAATTCAATTTCAGAATCAATGTGTTTATCTCATGCTCTTCTCTCTGTTCACAATGCAGCTTCACGAGTTCGTGCGAGCAATTGGGTTTCACTTATGTTGACGATTGGAGTGAATGATTCAATGGAAGAAGAATGGGTTCGACGAATCGTTGAATCTGATTTCACCCTTCCTCCTCCTCCTATTAAATCACGACCTATTCGATCATAGATTATTTAGATATCATTGTAGTTTGTACTTTGCTTCAGCTTCTCCATTCCTATCACTACCACCTTCTCCCTCTCTCTTTTCTCTCTCTCTTCTCCATCAATCTCGCCCCCAGGGCATTGCTTAGTTCCATAATACACTGTATTCCATGCCTTTCTCCCTTTAGTTCGGCCGCGCCGATTCAATTCAATCCTTTCCCTTCTTCACAAGTAGATCAATTGATTACGAGACACGTCGTTGTTGTAGGAAGCATTCCTCATTCTGTATATAGTCCTTCCCCCTTCCCCTTCTCTAGTAGATTCCTTCCCTTCCCTTCAGTCAGAAATGCGAGTAGTTTCCACTCGGATCATTCACTTGTTACTCCATAATAGTTCGTATCTCTAGTTATTCCTTCCCCCCTTTTCTTCATCTTCCTCTCTTCTATTCTCTTAACGACGCGATCGACTCTCACATATTTATTTATTGATTCAATCCGAGTATTGTTATTCTCCTTCCCTGTCAGACTCTCTCTCTCCCTGTTGATCTATCTAATCCATCTATTCATTCATTATCCCATCATTGTTCAATTAGTCCATCTCATAAAGGTGTTCTTCCCTACTCTTCGTTCATATTTCTTTCATCTGTTGGAAGTACTGATGGATTACTTGACATTTTTTTGTAGAGAGTAGAGAGTGGGGCGAAAGAGAGAGAGAGTGTGTGTATCTCTCTTTCTCTCATTCGTGACTGGCACTACCAGTGTCTCGCCGCCTAGCACAGCGGCCTTGGAACGACGCAAAAAGGGAGGGAGAGGAGAGGACGAGGGAGAGAGATTGAAAAACTAGAAAAAGAAAGATATCCATGTTTTATATTTTATATTTAATTTAGATGATATCTCCTCTTGAATTTCTTGAATGCATGGCAATTGTGTCGACAATCGGACTTTTCCTGTGTGGAGTTCCAATATGTCTATCAATCTATCGAAAGGGCGATTCATCGGGTACTAATCCCGCACCATTCCTTATCACTACTCTATCTACTTCACTCATTCTACAATATGGGATACTTAGACAGGACAAGGTATTCCAATTGATAGAATACGGTAGTTCAAAGGGGTCATCCAGGTGGTCATCACTGTCAACTCGGTCGGAGCCACTCTTCAACTATCTTATCTCCTTTTCTACTACATATTCACGAATGGACGATTGGAAAAGGTAAATTATGTGTGGGATTAGGGCTGCCATGCAGTTGATAGGACAAATCAAGGAGAGAATAAGTGCACAAAGAGAAAATCAGGGAAGAACAAACGAATAAGAGATATACAAAGGGTTCAGAGATCAGAAGGATACTGTAGTATGAGAATGTGGATGAGGATGAAATAGTGTTAGAGTACTGTAGATTGACTAAGATTGATGGATAGAGTGTGAGAGATGAAGGATGGGGCAGATGGAACATTCATTGTAGAGAAGACTGAGACATTTAATGATGGGAGAGACACTATTCTTCTTCCTTGTTTTATATCTTATTCACTACGGGGAACTACTTCATCCTGGTTTGTATCGACCCCCTCCTTCTCAATCTAATGAATTATTAAATATCAGAGTCATTTCTGGGATCAATTTGTGTGATTCTCAACGTTTCTTCAATTGCCTCTCCTCTCGCATCGCTCAAACAAGTAATCCAGATTTTATCTTTCATTGATTAATGAGTAAAATAATAGGTAATTGAAAGGAAGGATAGTTCGTCCCTTCCGTTTCCTCTTTGTGCAGCTAATTTTTTCGTATCTCTTCAGTGGTGTGTATATGGATACTCCATTGGTGATCCTGTCATTTACGTAAGCCTCGCTCATTTTTTCATCAGTAGTTCATCATTTTCTAGACACCAAATGTGCTTGGAACTGTATTGGGACTGATTCAACTTACACTCATTCGTATGTATCCATCCAAAGAGGTATTATAACTCGTTTATTTTATTCTAACTAATGAATACATTATTTCAGATTACATTGAGCGAATCCAAGTCGTCATTAATTATCTAATCTTTTCTTGATCTCTTCTTCCTTCTTTTAAATGGAGTTTCATCGCCCTCTTCTTCTTCAGATTCATTCGCTAGAATTCGTTCCCTTTCGTAGAGTTGAGAAGCATGTTGAGTCATTTGAGATGAAGAGAGGAAGAATCGACGATACTTAAAGCTATCTTATTTATATTCGTTCTAATTTATTCATGATTCAATCATTCGACTTGAGCTTCAGTTGTACGACACATTTCACTTGCCATCACTTTGTGATATTATTGTTACTACGAGTCAATCGATTAATGGGGATAAATATAGTACTCACCTCTTGATTTCGTTCTTCTTTTCTTCGTGGTTCTTCAAGTGGTTGTATTGATTCATTTATCCATCTTTCACTTTTATCTCCATTATCCAATCTGAATGGACTACGGTTAAACAATGAACTTAATCTCACATCAACAATGAAACAGCACAAAGTGAACAAAATACCGTATAGATTCATTCGCGCCCTCCTTCTCATTCTCGTCCTCCACCATAATATCATTGTTATCTATCATAATCTCATTTTGATTATCCATTAATTCCAAGTCTTCTTCCATGGTATCTTCCCTAACTTGGAATGATTCATCTCTGATCTCACTCGTTCCTTCTCTTCTTTCATCATCTTCTTCATCCTCATCCTCATCATCCATATCTAATGCCACATCTTCTCCATTGTACACTCCAACTGTTTGATTGTGGCTGAAGATCAAAGCAAGATCTGATGTAATTCATCTCTTTCTTCTTCTATAAACTAACTCTTCCATTTCATCTCCCTCCTCCTCTTCCTCTTCCTCCTCATTTTCTTCTTCATCTCCATCCATCGTTGCAATGGAGATCTCTGCAGTATACGAGATACTCCCTCCGATGAATAAAATGAGTGGCCTCAATATAGTATTCCCATCAAAGGAAAACTCTTTCTCACTCACTTCCCAGCTTTATCAAAGTATAGATTGATAGGAAGGGTGTGATCACTCGCAAAATGAACCAACGCCTCAAATTAATCTTTGGATAGATACGGTAGAGAGGAACTCACTGAAAATTCTTTTGTGGGAAAAGAAATCTCGGTCTTCTTCTTGACTTGAAACTTGCTAAATGAAGCAGGAAGAAAGTCCATTTGCATTGTACTCTTCGATACATCTGCGAAAAATTGGAACGAATAAGAGAACAAATCGCCAAAAAGATCTTACCCTCGTCCTTTTGACTGAATGTACTCGCAATTAAATTCTTTCTACTCGCTGCAATTACTAATTCCTTCACGTTCGGTGCCTGTTGCAGAATTTCCTTCAATAATCTAAAATCTTACTAAAATATTCAGATTAATCATTGATGATCATCTTCAAACTCAATAAGGTAATATATTTACTCTGGATTTGCCTGAACTCGATTGCGAAGTTTATTCCGGTCGATATCAGCTCGAAAATGTGTTCCTGAGTCCACCATGGATACCTCATACGATCGAGTCACATCTGCAATCGAGTGATTACAATTGATATGACAATTAGGCATTTATCTACCTGAGGATAGATGTAATTGAACTAGAATGGTATCGAGATCAGGATCAACTGTGATCTCACATCCATATACAGACCCAGATCGATCTCCTCGATTTACTGCTTGGAAGATTAGCAGAGCGCTCTGAACGAATTTGTGAGTATATATGGCAGAAACCCATTAAACCTTCATGGAAATTTTGCAGCTGCTGTACGCCTGCGTCAATTGAGTCACATCCATCTCATCGAAGAATTTAGAGGAGAAATGGAATGCACCGTATGCACATCGTCCCTTGTGAAAGGCTTTCAGAGCCAACTGAATAACATATTGCTTACAAGTAGTAGGGTAATATAGGCCATACCCCATTCTCGCTCGGTTCGATGTTTAGAACATCGGCAACCTTGCTTAGTGCAAGGATCGCCTTAGCGAATACTGAATAAGTAAATATTGATAAAGATTAGCCCATAGTCACGCACCTTTCACGTTCGATAACATGAAAAATTTAGCTCCCTTGTGAGTTCCAGTTATATAGCCACATGGAACCCCTTCTGCGATGGAAGAACATTCCAGTTGACTTCTTATGCTGTCTTCAGGGTTCATACGCGACACTAGATTAAATATACTAAAAAGATCAATCAATAATCAATAATAGTAAAAACTACAAAGAAAAATTGAAATTCCCTCTATTGTGTGCACGGGGGCCTACCTAAAAGCGGGCCGCGGCCCCTCCCGAGGCCCGGAGGCCCCCCTACCTAAAAGCGGGCCCTGAGGCCCGGAGGCCCAAAATTTCAAATATTTTTAAATAGTTAATTTATACATTAAATAATTGACTAAGATGACTAATTAGACACATTGGATCATAAATAGCACAATAATGAGTTAAACAATGAAATATTCCATTCCCAATTAGTTTTAGACATACGATCACCACTTATCTAAAGAATATTGCATTCCAGATCCCTTAGAAATGCATTCAGCAGGTCCCGTGGAAGTCGATTCCACTCATTTGCCATTCCTTTTTTTGGCTATGGCGATATATCACTAGGTCCTAGCGATAGGTGTACCGTAGCGCCAGTAGCGAGTAGCCACTTTTTTCGTTCTGATGTAATTTTTGAATGCGAAAAGTTATATAAATGAAAAAAAGAATCTTTAGGATAAGATGCGATAAGATTTATTGCGTAGTGCTGATCCAATAAGGGTATACTATTCGAGAATAATTATTTCGTAGGTAGATTATTTCGAGCTACCCATACTGAATGCATTTCTAAGGGATCTGGAATGCAATATTCTTTAGATAAGTGGTGATCGTATGTCTAAAACTAATTGGGAATGGAATATTTCATTGTTTAACTCATTATTGTGCTATTTATGATCCAATGTGTCTAATTAGTCATCTTAGTCAATTATTTAATGTATAAATTAACTATTTAAAAATATTTGAAATTTTGGGCCTCCGGGCCTCAGGGCCCGCTTTTAGGTAGGGGGGCCTCCGGGCCTCGGGAGGGGCCGCGGCCCGCTTTTAGGTAGGCCCTGTGCACGGTGCGTGAAAATAAACGATTATTTCTTTTAGGCACACCCCGATTTTTAGAATTCTCGGTTTCGCGAAGTGATATAATATATTTATTCGGTCATTATTTATCATGTTCTCTTCTTCTGTTATGTTGGCTCTCGTGTAAAATTATAGCCACTCTGATCAGCATAATCATTTACTTCCATGTTCCTCGTTTCTGCAACTTTATCCATTTTATGTGATTCTCAACGTGTGTTTGTTATTCTATATTTTTTCTTACAGAATGGTAACTCTCGTGGAATGGCCAGAGATCACCACTTGCTTAGAAAACAATCGATTTGAGCTCGTATTGAAGAATGTGAAGGCATCTTCGCGTGTCCCGTCTGTAAACGATGAAGAACTTCAAGAGAAGGCTTTTCCAGAGGTATTCAGGGAAATATATAAATTTGTTCCCATTCATTAATAACATTGTTCTAGAAAAGTCCGTTGAATCTCCTCTATATTGGAGGATGCAGCCTTGATCGACTTTCGACAACAATAAAGCACTGCACCAATCTTACGAATCTCGTTCTCAAAGATAACTGCTTGACGTGAGTGTTTCTGATTTTTATTGGTTACGAACTTTCAACGTGTGGGAATTACGCTTTAGTTCTTATCTGTAAGTTGCAGTTGCCTTCCGGAAGAAATTGGTCTACTTACTCAGTTGAAATTGATTGACGTATCTTCGAACCAGCTCGTTTCTCTACCTCAATCAATGAAGAACCTAGAAAATCTTCAGTCGCTTGACATTGCCAAGAATAAGGTATTTTATCGTATTTGTTCTGTATCAAAATTACCACTACTGCAGATCACTACCGAAGGTCTATTCGATTTCGCAGGGCTAGTCATGCTTCACATATTCGAGGTTTGTTCTTCATTTGAGTATATCTAAAATTAATCAGAATTATTAACCACATTTAAAATAAATTTAGCTATTCTTGCATTATTGCTAAAGCTTTGATATCGAGTTCGTTAAATATAGATTCGAAATTCAAATGAAGTGGGTTGGTCGGGAATTGGGTAAGAATCATACATTTTCATTGCCAACCGGGAACCGGAAATATATAGTTGTCTGACACTTATAGCATGGCTTAAACCCCGATTTTATAGTAGATATATTGTGGTCTGATGACTAATTCCATTAAATATCTAGTGGTCTGATTACCGGCCCGGTAGTTACGAAAATGCAGGTAAGAATTACTTCTCTCATCTAATTTTAAAGTGCCCTTTTATGAAACAATCGGGTAATGCTTTTATTTTCAGGCAAGTCACAATGAGATGACTCAATTTCCACCTTCACTTACTTCTGAATCCCTTGTTAAACTTCACACTGTCAATTTCTCTTACAACAAAATAACCAATCTACCATTTGAAGTATGTTTCCAAACCCATCTCACTATTTCTCATGACGTATTTTAGTTTTCTAATGTTATCAAATTGAAAGATCTGAAAATGGAGAAGAACGAGTTGACTGATCTTCCTCTTTGTCTCGGGCTTATGGATAAGATAAGGTGATAAGCATGTATACGAATTGTTGCGAATTATATGTTCTCCAGATTCCTCGATCTCAAGGGAAATCCGTTCAAAGACACGAGATTCAGAAAGTTGGCGAATGATAATCGAGTAAAGGTGCGCTTTTTATGCTACACTTCTTAATTGGTCCAGAATATTCTTTAGAAGTATACTCACTCTACATTTTTATTATTGTTCCTTTTGAGATTCTGTTTTTTTTCATTCACAATTAGATACAGGGTTATTTAAGGTACCATCAGTACTGGATTATCTTCGAAGGAAATATGAAGAGATGGAGGATGGTGAAAATGGAAATGAGAAGGAAAAGGGGAATGACGATGAACGAAATGATGGAGACTCACTCAATGTGATCACTCATCATCCAAGTGTCAGTCCTTTTAATGAATACTATTGAATATCTATCTCATACCTTTTTGGTATTCAATGTAATTGGTGTGCTTAAGATGCGAGTGAAGGTGTTCGACTCAGTTTCGTCAATTCGTGGATTCCTCCTCACATGTGTCATTAGAAATATTGACCTATCGGGACAGAATTTCCGCAAGTTCATTAATCTTCAAGTAAGGGATATTATTCTACATATTTGACACTTGAGTTCAACATGAGATATTTGTGATTGAATATTGATATTAAGACTCGATTGCACAGTAATGAATGTTCTCAACGAACTCGTGCAACAATTGGTACTCATGATGTGAGTGCACTCTCTCTTCCTCTACGATATCTCGCACTTCCTATTGATGAACTATTCGTGAGTTAAATTATAAGTCATTCCCATTGTATATATGATTGGTATTATACAGATCACAGCTCTACGTAAGAAGACTCCTGTCTCCGCTCGTGATCTGCTTTCTAATCTAATTCTTGATTCTGAATTGGCAAGGAAGAGAGAAAAAAGAAGCCAAGTCAATCCAGTTCACAGGTTATATTTCATCAATTTTACTCATTTTAAGTTAGTCATATCTTTGTTTAAGTTATTCATAATAGTTCTATTCTCTCTTTTTTCCCTAAATAATTCCTTCAATTGCTCACCGGTGTTTAGATATCTGCACTTAGTGAAAGATCTGCCCCTTCTCGGATGTCTAATTGATTCAGAAGGGCTTGTAATATCTCTTCCTCCTCTCACTAACTCCGATCTTACTAAGGCAAGACGTGTTAATTTTGGGATAAATATTGACTAGATAGATTGATAAATCAAATTAATCCTCTCTTTTCAGATGACTGAGAATACTTCATCTGTTCTTGTAGAAGTATCTTCCTCTGATTCAATTGATGTTTGCTATGAAATAATGGATATTTTCATCAAGGAGACTCGACTGATCTCTCCTTCAATCGAAATTGATCAGGTACTACTCTTAATTCGAATATTCAAATAATATTTCTTCTAGATGCGAGTATATAAAGAGAACGATGATCTTCTGGGAGAGTATCCATCAAGAGAAAGTCTACGCGGAATCTCCCTTCATTTTCAGAATTACGAAGAGAAGAAGATGTGAAGTACTACTAATATTGCCAACATTTTGATTGTACTAGTCGAAATATCATTTGTTTGTTTGTTGTTATTAATTTGTTGATTGTTTTACTGTTAAAACGGATGATAAAACTGCTATGGTAATTTTCAAATTACGAGATTGATATAAGAAAGGGGTATTGAGATGGAAGGAAGGGGAATGAATATGGAAGTAACCATGGAAACGATGAAGAGAAGAGAGGAAGAGGAGAGGGGTACAAAGAAGGGAAGGAGTGCGAGTGGGTTTACTTCCAGTATTTAACACTTCATATGGACGACGAAGATAATTCTAGTCTTCTCAATACTCTTCCTACTTCGGTAATTATATTGTCTCTTGTATTTACTCAACGTGAAATACATTCTGTTGTAGAGTCGAGACGAGCCAAAGAAAGGAAATGTTTCTATTCCTGAACCGAAGCATCTCAACTACTATAATGGACAATTACATCTAGCACTCATCAGTGGAGATTATGATGATTGTAAGGCGAAAGCATCGGTTAGTTAAAGAAGGATAAAGATGGAATGAATGAGTTAATGATGATGATAGGAAATGGAGACTGAGACTGGAGGAAGAAATGTTTATGCAAAGATTGTAAGAGGAACAATAGCACGAGAAGAAGGAAATCTAGATGAAGCATTGAGATGGTTCACTCAAGCTATGCAATTATGTCCATCCAGTCTAGAGTTATACTTATTTATTACTTCTATAATGTCATAATTCTCTTCAGATTTGCAGTGGAAGTTGGTCGTATTCATTTCCTTGCTGGTCGACATATTGAAGCTGTTGTTCTATTAGAGAAAGCTATGCATAGAAATCAAGATAATCTTGATTCGGTTAGTTAATCTAAAGGAAGAAAAGAAGAGAGATAACTGTAGATGTGTTGCTATTGGTTGGCACGTTCACTATATCATACAGGAAGGAAGAATAGAGAAGTTGTTGAGAAGGTTTGTCAATCTCTCTCTCTTCTCCATTTCATTCATTTATTCAGGTTAAAGATATTCTAACTCTTGCTCCCAATTTGAAATCTCGTCCCGAATTACTTCGACTTCAAGCAGGAATATTCATTGATCTCAATGATATCTCAAGTGCTGTCAATGTATACAGAACTATCATCGAAGTGAGAAGAGAAAGTGAAGAGATGAAAGGAATAGAGATTATTAAGATTGAACATGAAGAGAGTAACAATTATATCGAATTGGGGAAACTTCTTCTGAGAATGGGAAATGAAGAAGAAGGATTCGCTATGTTCGCTCGTGCATTGGGATACACGTAAGGAAGGAGGGAAGGGATGGGTAGGGGAGGGGATGATAGGGGAGGGGAGGGGGAGGTGGAAAAAGGAAGAGATCATTATAGATCAGCTAGTCCAGAAGCACTTCTTGGTGTAGGATATGTTATGCAAAGGAATGGAGATCATGATGTGGCATTGAATAAATATCGGTAAGTCGAATTATATAGTCGAATTATACCCAAGTAATGTCGATGGGGTGTGTGGAGAAGATCAGAAGGCGTTGAGAGAAGAGTGTTTATCGGTGATTATCCGCAACCAAATACGAAAAACAAGGATAGAGAGAAAGGGGACAAAATTGTAGGATCTCAGCCGCTACGAATGTTTATGATGGAGGTCTATGGAATAATATTGGTATTCTTTTATTTATTTCTTATTTCTGATGTGTGTATTCAGGAATGTGTTTGTATGCAAAGGGTAAATTCGTATCTGGTATTTCATGTCTTAAGAAAGCAGCGTATCTCAATCCATTGGAATATAAAGTGATCCATCTAAATGAATTCATTTTAATCTTCTCATTTGAGATTCTATACAATTTGGGTCTCTCTCATCTGGCAATGAATCAATATTCTTCATCATATCATTTCCTTGCTGCTTCTCTTTCTCTCAAACCAAATAATGCTGATATCCTGTCAACTCTCGCAAGTCTCATTCAATTCCTTCCCCTTCTTCTTCCTTTATCTCTTCTCTTCAGTTGTTCTCACTCGAATGAAAGATCCTCCTAATGCAAGAAAAGCTTACAAAAAGGCAATGGAAGTTATGGAGAATCCAGATATAGAAGTAAATTGAAGAAACAAAAGAAAGTGAAGAAACATAAGCGATCATTGCAGAAGATGTGGAATTATGCTGTATTCGAATTTAATGAAGGTGAATTGGAATCATCGAAGGATGCAGTGGAAAAACTATTGGAGAGACTACAAACACCATCGAATAATGAAGAAGAAGTAAGAGAAAATTATGAGATTAGAATATAGAGAATAAATTGTTTAGATGATGAGAGGACAGGCAGAAAGATTCATTTTTGATATTGAAAGAATGATTGAATTGAAGAATAATGAGAATGATCAATCTTAATGAAGAGATTAATAATTGTATTGTGTTATTGTATTCACTCCATCGTGCTCACTGTGAGGGAGAGGGGGAATTGACATTACTCTTCTCCTTTCTTCTTATTCATTCTTTCGTACAAATGGTTGCGTGTAGAGTGGACAATTGAGAAGGAGGAGAAGAGGATGGACTCCTGATTACAGATAGACAAGTGGACTGGAAGGGGAGAGGGGGAAAGGAGGGGGATGCTCTGCGGTAGGTCCAATGGGATACTTTCATTGTAAGATCATCTAAACAGTAAAAGAACAAAGATTACATGGTTCGAACATTGTTCAATATTATTAGATACTGTTGATAGTCCTGAATAAATTCATTTTAATACTTTTCCATTGGTTTTTTTCTCCTCCAATGAATCTTTTTCCCGACCTCACATTTCTTCTTCTAATCTATTCTTCCATTTCATATCATTTAACACTCAGGTAATCCCTCTCTTCTTCTTCTCTTCTATCGGAAGTCAACTCAGTCTCTTCTTCGTAACTTAATCGTCTCGGAATCCTCTCGATAGTCCCCTTCTTTCCCTTCTTCTTTCCTTAGATCACCCTTCTTCCCTCCTCTCCTCCCTTCTCTCCCTTTATCCCTTCCATAATTCACCTTTCATTCTACAGTCGACTTCCTCTTCAATCACCTCAAATTGCCCATAGTTTCCTCTTCCGTTCTCCTTACGATCCCGATAGAAGAAAGAGAGAGGAGAGGGGGGAGTGGGAGTCCCCCCCCCCTTTCTCTATAGACAGATTTCCTTCCTTCAACCGTAACTGAATAATCATCTTAGATGCTTAGCTCACAAGTCATTCCCACATACTCCCCACCCCTTCTTCCCCCTCTTCCCCCTCTTCCCCTCTAGATTAGTATGCCCTTCCATTACTCTCTTCATCTTGTCAATCACATACTTCTCTCAATGGAAGTCATCAATCTATCCAATGTCACTTCTCCTTTTTATTAATAGAGAACAATAGGAAATGAATAAAGAAGGAATTTGCATGCATATTCTAATCGACGAACAACAATTGAGCCCTTTTAATATTTGCTGCTTTCTATTCCTATTTTTCGCACAATATGTTAGCACTTCCAAATATTCGACGGAACCGAATATCTCGTGTTGAGGGTGATGTATATTGGTTGATTGGATATATATGATTATATTCGATCTCTCATAATTTAATTCATCTCTAGTGAACGATCCACTTGATTCCTCTCTACTCTCCACTTAACTCATCCTTTCCATTACCAACTGTCGACTCCTCTTGACTTCTCTCTCTCTAATGAGATATGTATCCTATCCATGACCATACCCCCATGAGATCCCCTCTCCTTCTTTCTCTCTCAGTAGATCAAGATGAGAGAGTACAATAAAGAAAGATACGAACTTCAAATTCCATCTTTCTCTGTTGACATATCTATCATATCTGATGTGATAGGGGACGATGTATTAATTCCTTCTTTCTTTCTGTAATCTGAGCTTTCTTTCCTTCTCACCTTGCAGTAACTGAATCTTACCCCCTTTGACCTACCTCCATCTCCCTCTCCTCTCTCCTCTCTCCTCTCTCCCTCTCTCCTTTTCCCTCATCCTCCTCTTCCTTCTCTTACTTTCTTCACAATGGTCCTTGTGTCCACAAAGGGGATTCATATTCTTATCTTCCACTTCACTTTAATTCCTTCTGGTCATTCCTTTCTTCTTCTATTCATCCCTCATATACCATTCATTCATCGCAATTCGCCTCTCCTTATTCTGTCTCACTTATCATCCATATATTCTTAACTATTGTGGAATATGTACGTATAATGATAGATAGTTTCTACATCCATTACCCCTCCCCATCCCTCCACTCATCCTCTTCCTCCTTACATCTGATCTCTCTTCAATCTCTTGAAGGTGTCAATGTGGTTCTTCCTCATCTATCACCCATTCTCATTCCATTTATCAATCCATTACATTGTAATCCATCAGATGGGAACATTGTGATATCCCTTCCCTCTCCCTCCCTCCCCCCCTCTCCCTCCCTCATTCCATCTCAAGCATAGTTCAATCTCTAGATGGATGACCATTCTCACTTCCATCCTCTTATATAATCTTCCCATCCTACTACTATTCTCTTGTTCTTTTCAGTCTTTCGATGAAATGGTAATCGTTTCTGTCGTTCTTCCCTTCATATATCTTCTCTTAATATCTTCAATTTCTTCTCTCTGCAATGATGCTCCCTCTTGTATTGCAAAGATTCGAAGAATAGCCACAGAACCGAGACATTTCTGGTTAGTTTCCTTCTCTTTCTTCATTCTAATGGATCAATTCATCTAACGAGAATAGTATCAATTTCATTGTGAGAATGGTATATTCATTACAGGTTTGGTGAACAGAGTAATTCACAGTGTCATTCAACTTCTTCATCATCTCAATGTTGGACTCCTCCTTCACTCGCTCCATTTCATTCTCTTGGTACGATATCACCATTCCTTCCTTCTTCTATAGTAATGAATCCCCCTTTGCATTGGAATGACCAATGGTCCATTCCAAGGATAAACAATACCTTCCCTTCCATTACTCAAAAACTTTCTTTCTTTTCAAGCCTCATAAAGTTGGATGATTAAATTAATTGGTTCAATCTTGCAGGCCAGAGACTCTTCCGTGTAAGAACTTTCCATGATGAATACTTGAGGAATTTAATGATCTATCCTAAAATGACATTTAGATCTCCAACTGGTAAGGAAAGATCAAAGATTACACCTAATTCATCATTAAGATACATATCGAGGATGTGATCATGATTGGACTATTACAAATATCTCATTAATTGAATCGAATCCTGAGATGGAAGGAATACCACCATTCATTACTCGATTCAAACCAGAAGTGATCCCATTCCCATCTCTCTCTTTTTATTCTTCTCTTTTCAATTCAGATTTCATGGCATGGTTTAATGTTCAACGATGAATTCACTCTTGCTTTAATTGATGTTGGATTTGGAACTCTTAATTGGTTGGTGGAAGACTTTCCAAGAAAGACGAGGGTATGCTATTATTATTGAAGATCAATACTGATTTGTGAACATAAACGAAACAAAGTTAATTGCAGACTCTTCGAGAATATTCGTCATCGGATAATTTTCGTAGTTCTCCAAATCCTCTTGCTTTACTCGTATTCAAGAAAGGATCCAAACCCCTTGAGGTATCTCGTTCTTTTCCATTCATTCCATTAATCCATTCATTCAGATCTCATCTTTACGAGATAATCAATTCAATCTCCAGTCTTTCATGGAACAGAATGAATTGGAAGACAGTTCGTATATTTACTCTTATTCTTTCTTTTCACTCATTTTCTTCTCAGATCTAATTGGTCTTTCACTTCTCATTGTCTCAACTGATCCATATGCAATTGAACGTCAACGACTAAAAGGAGGAATTGATAATTGTCATTCTCTACTCAATCCAAGTATCGATTAATTCCTTCGTTCCTCCTATTCTTCCTCTTCAGAATTACCTCGATCATCTCGTGTTCTTTCACTTCTTCCACTTCATGAAATTGATTCATGGATCTCAGTAATATATATTCAACCTCAAATAACAACTCGATTCTGCTGTAGAAGTATTCGACTCAAGTAGGCCATTCTACAGTCCTGGCCCTTTCCTCCCTGAACACAGACCGTCTCGGACGGTCCGGGACGGTCCCTCGCGGTCCCTGGTCATTTGTTTCTCGAGTAGAGCGAAATTTGACATGAACTTGGTAGCATTGTAAAGCTCTTGTGTTATACTATCGAGCTATGATTTCAGAATTTTTAATCATTCATTAAA
>LS486211.1:181956-203405 GCA_900490705.1 Pristionchus arcanus
GGGGGGGGGGGGGGTGATAAGAGATGGAAAGCGCGTCATTCCATGCAAGACTTCTTCTGAATGTATGGAAGGATCATATTGTGAGAAAAAAATAAATCCTTCTCTATGACCACACTACAATGTTAATTCAGGGAAGAAAAGGCAAAGGAAACTTGTAAGATCTTCCAATTGGATTCAACTCCGTCGTGTCACAATTTATTCTCTCATTCAAATATTCACTCCATACTCATTCCTTCCCTCATTATATTAATTCATTTGATATTATGAGTTTTCCCCTCATTATCACATAATTCTAGCAATTACCTATAACAGAATGTCTTGCCCATAAACAAGTAGATGTCGAGTTCAATTTATGATGTATCTAGCTCTTAGTTCAGATTTTTTCAATCTTTTCACTTTTCAACATCGTCATTTTCATTCTTTCAATGAAAACTTCGAAAGATCTTCTTCCATCCCAATGTCATTCCCTTTCATATCAGGCCAATCATCAGAAAAAAACGCACAATTTATTCAATATTATTGTTGTTTGTGTTTTTATTTGTACAGTTCGAATTCCGATGAGCTCAAAGTCAAATGAAAAGAAATTATTATTAGAAGATTCGTATCGAATGAAGGAGAGGAAAAGACTAGACAAGTAATTATGATACATTAGGAAGGAATTTAAAGGGGAAGGAAAGTGTTTAGAAGCACTTTCTATGGACGATTGAGGGGCCTGATTCATCATATTCCTGTTTCGAGATCCACATCTGTTGGAAGGTAGAGAGAGAAGCAAGAATAGATCCTCCAATCCATACGGAATACTTCCTCTCAGGAGGAGCAATGATCTTGATCTTCATCGTACTAAAATTACCATTATATTCATTGATCTTACAATATCTTCTGTATTCATAGAATAAATATTTCAATCGAATCTAACCTCGGGGCGAGATGTTGAATCTCCTTCTGCATACGATCAGCAATACCAGGGAACATGGATGTTCCTCCAGAGAGAACCGTGTTAGCATACAGATCCTTTCTGAATTACATATATTACTATTACGTTATCTCTATTTAATAAGTTGTAATAAAGATATCTAACCTGATATCGACATCACACTTCATGATACTGTTGTAAGTCGTCTCATGAATTCCAGTTGATTCCATTCCTGAGGGAAAGAAATAGGGATAAACTCATTAAGAGGTAGGAAAGAAACGAACCGATGAATGCAGGCTGGAAGAGAACCTCCGGGCAACGGAATCTCTCGTTTCCGATGGTGATTACCTGAATGGAATAATGAATAGAGTATTCCCCCTTCCTCCTTCCTTCCCCTCTCTCTATCAACTAACTTGTCCATCAGGAAGTTCATAGCTCTTCTCAAGAGTGGAAGAGGAGGCAGCAGTAGCCATTTCCTGTTCGAAGTCATGGGCCACATAGCACAGTTTCTCCTTGATATCACGAACGATTTCCCTTTCCGCTGAATAATTCAATATCTTAGATCAATTCTCTTTGTACTTAAGTGTGAATGATTTATCCTTCTCTCGATTGAGTCATTCTCTTATCATTCTCACTTCCCCTTTTCCACTTGCAACGTAAACACTACGAGATTACGATGAAAGACGAAAGACAAAAGAGGAGATGGAATGAATATTCAATCTAACCAGTGGTGGTGAAGGTGTATCCTCTCTCAGTAAGAATCTTCATGAGATAATCAGTGAGATCACGACCAGCAAGATCGAGTCTCTGAAGGGAAGGAATAAAGGTAGATGAAGGAAGGAAGGAAGGGGAAGAGATGTACCTGGATAGCATGGGGAAGAGCATATCCTTCGTAGATGGGAACAGTGTGAGTAACTCCATCTCCAGTATCGAGAACGATTCCTGAATAATCAATTCATCTCTTCCATCTCTCGTAATATCTCGATTGAAAGGGTGTCTAACATACCGGTAGTTCTTCCAGATGCGTAGAGGGAGAGAACTGCCTGGATATTGACGTACATGGCGGGAGTATTGAACGTCTCGAACATGATCTAAACAATGATCTTTGATCTCTAATCTCTCATCATTATCAAACCTGAGTCATCTTCTCTCTATTGATCTTGGGATTAAGAGGGGCCTCAGTAAGAAGAACGGGATGTTCCTCAGGGGCAATTCTGAGCTCATTGTAGAAAGTGTGATGCCAGATCTTCTCCATATCATCCCAGTTGGTGACAATACCGTGTTCAATGGGATACTTGAGGGTAAGGATACCTGAAATCGATTGATTCATTCCTCCGCTCATTCCATTCAATGATTCATACATCTCACTATCGATTGATTGAATCCCATTTCTCACCTCTCTTGGACTGGGCCTCGTCTCCGACGTACGAGTCCTTCTGTCCCATACCAACCATCACTCCCTGATGTCTGGGGCGACCGACGATCGAAGGGAAGACCTAATCAATATAAGATGATCATGAAGATGAATACGGTAGAATGGATGAATACGGTAGAATACTCACAGCTCTGGGAGCGTCATCTCCAGCGAATCCAGCCTTGCACATACCAGATCCATTGTCAACTACGAGAGCAGCAATCTCCTCGTCACACATTGTTACTGTAAGTGAGAATAATCGATTGATGAAGGATACGGTAACAAGGGAAAGGATGAAGGGAATAGAGAGAGAGAGGGAGAGAGAGGGAGAGAGCGGGAGAGTGAAGAGGGAGAGTATCGTCTCTCTCTTTGTGTTATCATCCAGAAAGGCGCAACATTATATGCAAGTGATAAGCGATTCCCAGAATGAAATTGAGTCATTCGACGTGATTGAAGAGAGAGAGAGGGAGAGAGGGAGGGGGGGGGAGAGGGACTCACCCACAAAGGGAAGAGTAATCCAAGGAAGAGAATACAATCATCATTCCTGGTATAGGATTCGACTAGTCATCATGAGGAATACTGAGGAAAGAGAGAGGAATGAACTCAAAAGAATGAGAAAGAAGTAGAGCCAACTATGTCGTAGATAGAGGAAAAAAGAGGCCTTCAATCTAGTCGACCAACATGGAATACAAAAAATAGGCACATATTGCTGTTACTTTGTGTAGTGTGCGAAGCCAGAAAATGATACAAACAAATTAATTTATCATAACTGGGTAATTGTGAGATAGTAGTTGATCACTTTTATTCTTTCAATGAGTATTCTTTCTGATATGATGAAGATCAAAGATCATATTGAATGATATTATACCTTGCCCACCCATTTCTCAGTATTCTTCTTCTTCTCTTGCATCCTACAATTAAATCATTGTCAACGGAATTTCATTTATTGATAATACAACTAATAAATAGAAAATGAAAAAAGGCTTACATTTTTTCCTCCTTCTTTCTCTTTTCAATGTCAGCCTTTTCTGCTTCTCTTTTTCTATCCTTTTCAATCTTCTCACATATATCATCATATCTTCCTCCTTTCTCCCAATCGAAAGGATCACTTTCCTTCACTTCACATCTATCACATGTCTGCAATCAACTCCCCTCTGTCTCTCTCTCTCTCTCTCTCTCCCTCCCCCCCCTTTCATTTCAATACCTTCTTCAGATATCTCTTAATCAACTCATAATTCGGTTTGCTGAAGTATCTCAACGAGTCCAAATGATCATGGATATGATACAATTCCTTCGGACAACTATCGTACAATTGAGACCCAATGCTCATCTGAATATCAATCAATCAATCAATCAATAATAATCATTTGCAGTATACCTTCATCTCTCCAATCTTCTTATCGTCTAACTCACTCCATGGTAATGAACCCTATAAGAGTACTGTAGGGAAGGAATCGATATATCGAATACCGTAATCATTTCGACAATCATATACAGCCATCCCCATAGATCGTCTCTTCTCGATTGTTCCTTTCTCTCGTGAACCTCACAATCAATCGATAATCCGGGGTACGGCACAAAGATATACCTTCTTGCTACAGTATCTAGTCGTTCCAACGAAGTGTGCATACTTTCTGCAGTAAACTAATCGATTGAATCAATACTACCGTATACCTCTGTCCTCTCAATCGACAACTTTTCTTCTCTGCATCGTATACAATGTACTCACGAGCGAAACCAAAGTCAATGAGAACAACCTCAAGGGAAGAAATGAAGAATGAAGAAGAGAGGATTCTCACTCGTCTATCCGGAGACATGGCGAAATTACCGGCCTTTATGTCTCTATGCAGATATCCGATGGAATGGACGTCTTCGATTGCCTCAAATCAATAAATTTCCTTATTACAGTACATCTACTGTATCTCTACCTGTACGCTTTGAATAGCAAGTCGAAGAGCAGTCGATCGAGTGAATCTCTGTTCGGGACATGCTCTTCGGAGTCTGACCAGATGAGTTATCCATATTTCCCTTTCTCCCATACTTACTTATTCAGAGGGTAAGTCAATAGACTCATAACCATCAGATTGATCTTATATCCTCCAGAGACACATTGCGCAGAGAGATAAAGACGACAGACGTGATCAGATGACTGAGCACGACGAAGTGTAACTGCCTGAGAATAAGACGATACTCAGGGATATGGTGGACAATCACCTCAGCTCGAAGACTTCCATTGTTCTTCTTATTCACGATTTCAGCCTTGAGTGCATAAGAACAACCATCCTTTTCAACTTCATACACTGATCCATATCCACCACTGCCCAATTTACGAATGATCTGCAAGGAAGAACAATGAATAAAGAAGAACTGAGTGCAAATGTGGGCTGATTATGAAGTGAAGATAGGAGGAGAGACAAGACTGACTTTATAGTCAAAGAAATAGAGTCCACAATCGAATTCGGGACGATCGGCGGAGCTATCCGTGGAGGATTGGGGCATCCTGCATGGGGCAACCACTGAGTCACCACTCAAGGAAAGAGAATGAATAGAAAATGAAGAATGAAATGGAGAAGAGAGAACAAGAATGGAGATCGATCCATATGGAGATGAATGCATTAGCATAATCGGAAAAATGGATGACTAGACAGAATCACATATAATAGAACGCTTTTTGATATTTTCTTGTCGACAAAATCTGGCGCATTTAATCCTATTAGCGAGAGTCGATCCCTCTCATTCTTCGCCGCGCGCGCGTAGCGCAGCGGTCGGTGAGCGCCCGAAGGGCGCGAGACGACCGCGGAGCGAAGAGGGCGAGCGTAGCGAGCCCCCCAGCCCCCGGCAGGGGCCCCCGGAGGGCGAGCGTCCGCAGGACGCTATCTATTACAACTAGGGGAATTTCGATATTTTGTGGAAGAAAAAATCTGGCGCATTTAATCCTATTAGAGAGAGTCGAGTCCATTCATTCTTCGTCTCGCGCGCGTAGCGGAGCGGTCGGCGAGCGTCCGAAGGACGCGAGACGACCGCGGAGCGAAGGGGGCGAGCGTAGCGAGCCCCCCAGCCCCCGGCAGGGGCCCCCGGAGGGCGACGCGTCCGAAGGACGCTAGTTGAGAAAAATGCAATTGCATTTGGGATATCAATCTAAGTCTCTGAATATCCAAAACCGAAGCAGATTAACTTCTAAACAAATTTTATAATGAATCGTACGTTTTGATAAAATAAATTGACTGCTTGCGAAATCGAATGATGCATACTGTAGTATTTGGAAAAAAAAGTTGCTCAGGAACAATGGCCTTGAACGGAATATCGACTTTTTGTACCATTTTCGGCAAATTTCTGCAAAATAGTGAGTTTCGAGCTTAACCACTCTATTTTGTATGATATGATAACTGTTTACTAATAGTTTTTGGTGCTTCAGGTGTAATGGCCGAACAGCGTAAGCGTCTATCAAAGAAAGCATCCAAGATTTTATTCGAAATCATCTGCGAGGAGTCATTCGAAGGAAAGAGCATCAAATCATTACTCCCTGCTACTAGAAGAATATCGAAAGTCAGGGAGGGGTACGCGTTTCTCAATATTTTGAACTTTTCACTAGATAAATGATTGGTATATTATGCAGACTGTGGGAATATATTCGAAGCGAGCTTAGTCGTCGCAGTGACGAGGAATACGATCTTGGGACTGTGAGTGCAGCTTGGTACTACAATCTGCGCAAAATCGGATCCTGCTTGGATCAGATTGATCTGTGAGTTTCATCAAACCTTTAGCTTGTTTATTGTGATACTCAGGGCAGAGGACAACAACTTGACTGTCGATAATCTTCGCACGATGGAGAAATACGTATGCAGCAATATGGGTGAGGATAGAACACCGTTTACCACAGTTTTCATTATTGATTATATAGGCGATCGAATTCGTGGAAGAGGGAAAGGGAATGGAGGCAGAGATGGAAAAGGAGATGTCAAATTGACTGAAGATCAAATACTCAATCTTTCTCGACAAGCGACCATGGATGTCGGCTCGAATTATTCATTTCATACTGTTGCTGCGACAGTTCATGTTGGAAGAGGTACATCAATGCTCTTGTGAAGAAACGTGTCGGATGTACTGCGTAATATTTCAGCTGTTACTCTGAACTCTCTGTCAGTCAAAAATGAGAGAGGATCATCGAATGAAGTTAAGGAAACTAAGAAAGGAAATCCTCCAAGTGAAATTGATGAGAGAGAAGATGCCACTGGCGAGAATGAAATGAGAGAAGGCGAAGGAATGAACAATGATCTCAATGATTCTCGTGATCTCAATGAAACACCCATAATTGACGCTAATCATAGTTCGTTTTCTTCTATATTTTCTATCTCTTATCCTTGATTATATAATTGAGAGTGATAATTATGTATCAAACTTATCTTTTAAGGTATTCCTTTTGACACTCCTCCTGGAGATAATGACTATCCGATGGATGGAACTCCTCTTACCTCACGATATAACACTGCAGAAACCACTGTAATCTCGAGGAACAATTCCACCATGAGGTTTGCCTCATCTTCTTCCCTTATCGAATTGTATTGTTTTAGTGTATCAGGCTACGATGCAGACAACGAGAAAGGATTGATTAAGAGAAGAAGAAAAGAATTGAAGAAGAGAGCAGAGAGAGACAAAGTTGTGAAGGAAGAGGACGAAGATGAAAATGAGAAAGAGGGGGAGATGGATGATGACGGTTTGTATTATTTTAATTATATTTTCGTATCATCAAATATCCTTTCGAAAGAATCCTTACGTAAGAAAATAGCTGTTGCATTCATCTGGATCTGTGTTTTCTATAGGAATCGCTGAACTTTAAGGTAACGACGGCATGGTTGAAGAAGAAGGAGAAGATGAAGTGGAAAATGACGAGAACGAAGGAGAAGAGAATGCAGAAAAGAGTAATGAAAAGTTGAAGATCACTAATCTGAAAGGAATGATTGAAAACCTCAGAGATCACATTATATCCCTCAGAGTAGTGGGATCTATCGATGTGAGTTATATTATTTACAAGAATACTTTAAATCGTAAGAGATTAGTCTGAACAATCAAGTCAAGTTTTTTTCGGCGATATTTCCTCTTCGTCTTGACATACGTTGATGATGCATTACATTATACTCTTGAATTTACAGGCAATTGACATGGTGAATCTAGCAGATTCATTCGATAATGCAAGCAAGTCGATCAACAACAACGTCAATACTGTGTGATTTCATTTTTATCGTGCATTCCCGATTTTTTCGTGTGAATTTTAAATACTGTGAATTTTTAAAGGGTTGTCTACTTTGTTGGTAATAATATAACATGAGCTGCTGATTTCTAGGATTTCTTGATCGTCTGTGTTATAAACATGCTCCCATGTGATCAGACCTAATTTCTGTATCATTGGTATCATTTTAAATGCTCTATGCAGTAGAGAATAAAGTTTTTTTTTAATCTCAAGGGTTCTATGACAGTTTTGTGATGGGTTGGAGGATCCGCGACTGTATCTATGTGAGAGAGATGGTGTTCTTTCTCTCATACCATCTGTCGTCTCCCACAATGGAGAGAAGGAGATGGTAGAATGGACTCTAGCGGGGTGGCAGGTAGTACAAGAGGATACACGTAAATTCAAAGGCAGCAATTGGTCTATCGATAGATAGAGGGTGTTTTTTTTGTCTATACCCTCAGGATAAAACTACCTTTATCCCAATCCTCTGTCTCTCTTCTCTTCTCTCACTCTTTCTCTACACATCTCCATACACTTTACGCAACGGGAATATCCATTGGTATCCTGAATACATGGCTGCCATAGAAGTGGAATGGCATCTTCATCTCGATCCATTTTCATATTTCATTCCTCGATTGAGAATGCCCTTGTGTGTCTGTCTCTCTCGTCTCTCCCCACTCTCTCTCCCTTTCAATTCCCCTCTTCTCTATCGATCGACGAGGGTTGACTAGTGCACACCCAGTCACTCTCCCTCCTTCTCCCGTTTCAACCCCCCCCCCCCTTCTCTATCCTCCATTTATAACTAATCGATATTCTCTTATTGTAGATTCGATTGGGTGATAATCAAGAGTGGAGGGATAGTTGATTAGTCTCTCCATTTCTAGACCAGTCAAAATGGCTGCACCCAATCCCAATGAGTGCGGAGTCCAGGTATAATCCATCGTCTTATTTCCATTTTAATATTTATTGTAGGTATTCTGTCGTATTCGTCCTCTGAATAAGATCGAGGAGAATAATCAATCTCAATTCATTCCAAAGTTTCAAGGAGAAGACACAATTACTATCGCAGTGAGCATTTTATTATATTATCTTTTATTTTAATTGTGAATCACTCTTCGCATTTTATTCGATTGCTATAACTGTCTCTCAATCTTTCCTTCTTCCTTTCTGTTTGGCACATGTTAGTCCATCTGAACATACGAAAGAGAGAATGGAGAAATCTCGACTCCACTGAGTCCACATCCTCTTCCTTTTGACGATCTAACAATCGACTTATACATGGTTTATTTATAATCATATTTGAAAAAAACGTTGTGTTGGACTGAGATGGCCAAAGATGATGTTGAAATAGACTAGTTACGAGAATGGAATAGATTGCGAAATGAGAAAGAAAGGGTGTCTTTTGGTGCCTTCTCTTCTTGGCCTTTCCTTCCCTTCTCTTGGCCTGTCTGTCTCTATTCTTCCATCTATCTTCTATCTTCTCTTTCTTTCCTTCTCTGGTCCATCCATTACTCTTCTCTCATTTCAGTCTCAAATCGACCTCTGTTATAAATAAAGAGAGACTAATCAGTGAATTACCATAATTGCAGGGCAAAGTGTATGTATTCGACAAGGTGTTCAAACCGAATACAACTCAGGAACAGTTGTATATGGGAGCAGCGTACCATATTGTACAGGTAAGAAGGGGGGGGGGGGGTGGAGAGGGAGATGAGGGAAGGAGAGGACGAGTTGAATGGATTCAGGATGTACTGTCTGGATACAATGGAACAGTGTTCGCATATGGACAGACTTCATCTGGAAAGACGCATACGATGGAGGTGAGGATAGGGAGAGGAAGGGGAAGGGAATGAAGGATGAAAGAGATGGAGAGTTATTCAATCATTATAGGGAGTATTCGGAGATCCTGAATTGCAAGGAGTTATTCCGAGGATTGTACAGGTAAACATAATAACATTTAATTTTTCTGTCGGTCATATTAATCAGAGTTTCGTTAGTTATCCTTTTTGTTGGTACACAAATTACGTTTTAAATTCGAAAGCAACTTTAATTAATTTTCTCTTAAAAAAGCGCGCTGCAGGCCATTTGTGCATACCATTAACCCGTAATAGAGTACACTTGATTTTACAGTCCTTTTCGTAGGTGTTTTTTTTTATTATTAAAAGGTTCTTTGTTAATGGCGAAGGATATATTATATATTTATTGTTAAATAGAAATGTTGTTGAATGTTAATCAATTGTATTAAATTGCAGGATGTATTCAATCACATCTACAATATGGATGAGAATCTTGAATTCACTCTCAAAGTTTCCTATTACGAAATTTACAATGAGAAGATCAGAGATTTGCTCGATGGTAAGTGATGAGAGGGAGATTGAGTTTGAATGGTCAATTAATGATTTGGATTTAAGTGACGAAGACAAATCTATCGATCCACGAAGATAAGAATCGAGTTCCTTATGTGAAAGGAGCAACTGAACGATTCGTTGCTTCCCCTCAAGAAGTTATGGATTGTATCGAAGAGGGAAAGAATAATCGATGTGTCGCCGTCACTAGTGAGTACTGTAGAGAGAGAGAGGGGGGGGGGAAGGGTACGGTAGACTGTGGGAGAATGGATGGAATTAAGATATGAATGAGCATTCTTCCCGTTCCCATTCCATCTTCCTTATCCAAGTGAAGCAACAACATGCTCTCACTCAGAAGCAATTGGTTGGAAAGGTAAGAGAAGAGATAGAAGAATTATTCCATTGATTGATTGATATTCAGTTGTATTTGGTTGATTTGGCTGGATCAGAGAAAGTATCGAAGACAGGAGCAGAGGGAGCTGTACTTGAAGAAGCTAAGAATATTAATAAATCATTATCTGCTCTTGGAAATGTTATCTCTGCTCTTGCTGAAGGAACGGTTTGTTGAAGGAAATGAAGAGAGAGAAGTAATGATTATCTTCCTGCAGAAATCTCACGTACCGTATCGAGACTCTAAACTAACTCGTATCCTCCAAGAATCATTGGGAGGAAATTCAAGAACGACTGTAGTCATATGTGCTTCCCCTGCATCATACAATGAATCTGAGACAAAATCAACTCTTTTATTCGGACAGAGGTAAGGAGATGGAGGGAGGGGATGGGAGAGAGAAGAGGAAAGGAGGAGGAGGAGATGGAATTGGATGAATTCAGGGCGAAGACAATCAAGAATTGTGTTGTTGTCAATGAAGAATTAACAGCTGAAGAATGGAAAAGAAGATATGAAAGAGAGAAGGAAAAAGTGGCGAGACTTAAAGCACAATTGGTTGCTGCTGATTTGGAATTGCAGAGATGGAGAAAGGGAGAGAAGGTGAGGGGAGAGGAGGAGAGAGGGGGGGGGGGGAGGGGGGGGGGGGAGAGAGAGATGATCTATCTATCGTTGCAGGTACCTGAGAGTGAATGGGTCTCATTGGCAGAAGGAGTAGCAGTTAATCTATCTGCTGGTCAAGATACTCTCACTCCTTCAAGTACTGAGAGTATGCTTCTATCCATGGATCGGTATTCAATAGAGTAGGAAGGAGAAGTACTGTAATCCCTTATTCAGATCGATTGCTGCTGCTCAACCACCTCTTCTATCTGGAACTGGAGTTATTACTGATGAAGATAGAAAGAAATATGAGGAAGAAAGGACTAAATTGTATCAACAATTGGATGAAAAGGATGATGAAATTCAACAGAGCTCACAGTCGAATAATCGATTGAAACAACAGGTTAGACAGAGGGACGAATGAAATGGGGAAGAGAAAGGGAATAATATTTTGGTTGAATTTAAGTTGGCTGAGATGGAAGAACAATTGGCGATTCTTCAAGCTGAGAAAGAGACGAATCAACAAGAGAATCTGTGTATGGTGAGAGAGAATGAACAAGCGAAAGAAGAGACGAAAGAGGTAAGGGAAGAAGGAAGAGAGAGAGAGAATAATCATTGAATTGAAGGTATTGAATGCACTCGAAGAATTGGCTGTGAACTATGATTCGAAAGTAGCAGAAGCTGATCGATTGGGAAGAGAAAATGAAACATTCCAAGAAGATGTTACTAGGAAATCAGCTGAATTAGAGGTATGGGAGGAAAGGGAAGAGGAAGAGAGGGAATGAATGATATTTAGATTGCAATGACTGAATTGTCATCTGTTCGTGAATTAGCTGCTGCTCATAAGAAGAGATTACACGAGACAATGGGAAATATGATGAAGGAATTGAGTGAAGCTGGAGCTGGAAATGTAAGTAAAGGAGGGAGAGAGTGAAGTTATCGACGACATTTTATGATTTATTTAAAACGGTAAACGAAAAATAAGAAATAGTGAAAAGACATGGTTGGAAACCTTTTTTTTATAGTTATCATTCCATTCGTGCATAGAGAGAGAGAGAGAGAGAGAGAGAGAGAGAGAGAGAGAGCGAGCATATATATGATTACTATTCTAATTGATAATAACTGTTGGAATATCAGTTGAACGTGGAAGCGATGGACAAACAAGGGGACGAAGAGATGTTCGCCCACGTCAGAATTGCCATCTCCAAACTATCCAATGACTTCAAGGCTACTCGACAGGTTAGTCCACGCTTTCTATCTCCCTCCTATCGCTCGCGTAGTGTATTGGTAGCCTGTCCCATTCCCCTCTATTCTCCCGTTGGTTCGACTCCTCCTCTCTGCATCTCAATCTCTTGCCGCGTTCCCTCGGATTGTACAGTAGACACTTGGAGTTATTTCCTCCTCCTGTCTTAATCAGCAGTCCTAGACTGACAGGGGTTCGTACTACTGCCAGTGGAATTTATACACTGTCGGTGTAGTTTCCTCCCGATATTTTATCATTATTAATGCCATTTTGATCTTTGATCTCTTCAGAAAGTACTCGATCTGGAGCATGGTAGCGATGGAGCAGAGAAGAAGTTAGAGGTGAGATATTAACTTATTTAAAGAAGGCGTCCCACGAACCGCGCGGGCGACTATGCAAAGTGAGGAATGAGAGGGCGCGCTCTCCTCATTTCGCACGCTCTCTCGCTCGTTGCATGCTTTTCAGGGTCACTTGGCACGCAGCCAATTGATCATAACTCAGTTCAAACAAAAATTGAAAACATGGGAGTTTCGAAAGTGTTATCGGGTAGCCACGACCCACAAGCTCATATCGAGAGCTCAGTTAGCCAGATATTCGTGGGACACCTTCTTTAATGAAATTATTGTTTGATGAACCACACGTGGAGTTATTTCACTTCACAAATCATGTTATTCAAATTTCAGACAACGGAGAAGGAATTGACAGAGTGCCGAGTTGCCATTCAACAGACAGAAATGAAGAATAAGACGCTGCAAGAGAGAATTGATGAGGCTGAGAAAACGAAAAGAGAATTGGAACAACAGGTAAAATAATTGAATTAAGTTAGAATGAATCTCTTAATATCTCAGGTGGATACATTGATGGCCAAATTGTCTTCCTCTGGAGGAACTTCTACTGGAACAGATGGAGAAGCTGAAGCACAACATAAATTAGTTGCCTCTCTTAGAGATGAAATGGCTGAGAAGAATAAACAATTAGAGATATTGACGGTGAGTAGAGAAGAAAGAGGGAAAAAGATGGATGGAGATGATTGCAGGTCAATCTACAAGAGATGAGTGTTGTCAAGGAATCTCTTTCTGCTGAATTAGAGAAACTTCGATCGGATGAAGCAGGAAAAGAGAAGAGAATGAAGGAATTATCGGCCCTTTCTGATAAGAGAGATCAAGCAAGAGCTGATATGAAGGGATTGGAAGAAACTCTTGAGAAGGAATTGAATACTCTGATGACATTGAAGAAGGCACTCAATGCTGATCTTGCTGCTAAGATTGGTAAGTTTAATGGGATAAGAGCAGGGATATGACAGGGAGGGGTAGAGTACTATTAGAGAATAGGGGTACGTGATATGATAATGAATGTGATTGTACTTGATTATAGGGAAACGAGCTCCAGCTCCCGATGCAGACGATGAATTCACTTGTGTGGCTGCACAGAAACAGAAGATTCATTTCCTTGAAACAAATCTTGATCAATTGACTAAAGTTCACAAACAGGTCAGATATAAAATAGCATATTCAAACGTTTAGCTATTTGATATCTCTATCGTCCACTGATTGAATTGATGATATTTCAGTTGGTGAGAGACAACGCTGAAGTTCGATTGATAGTTCCGAAATTAGAGAAGAGATTGAGAGCATCGAGTGAACGAGTGAAGAGTCTTGAGGTCAGAAGAAATATTATAATACTATTTAGAAAATTCATCCGAATTCCACTCTTCGTTAATTATTCCTTTCCTTTTTTATCTGTGATTAGTAGAGAAAAAATAAAATTTGCATTGTAGAATGCTCTTCGTGATGCAAAGGAGAATTCAATGAAGGATAGGAAGAAGTATCAATCTGAAGTAGAAAGAATAAAGGAAGCTGTTAGACAGAGAAATCTGGCAAGGAAGGGACTTATGCCTCAAATTGGTATGTCTATTTTTATTTATCTTACATTTGATAAGAAATATGATGTGGAACGATGATAATGACTATTGATTTGAGCGAAACCAATCCGTCCTGGTCAGCCGTATCCGAATACATCGATTCGACCTAATCCAATCGGTTTGTATCCTACTAATATTGTTGCATCTGAACCAGAAACACATCTTTGAGTGATATCTAATTGAGTGAGTCACTAACTTCTCTTTCAGGGGCAGCTCAATAGATTTCTTCAACTCGCACCAAATTTCCCTTCGTCCACTTTCCTTCCTTTTATTTCTTATCCCAACAAATCATTTATTACAATTTCTCATCCTATACATTCATTCTTTCCATTCCCCTCCCTTCCCAAAGCCAGTATCATAATTTTAAACCGAATTGTTTTTTTTTACCATTCTCTCATTTTTATCATTTACCACTTTCCTCATTCTCCTTTTTGTGCAGCTTGTTAAAAATTCTCAATATGAAAAGCCGGAAATTGATTTCCTTATCATAATAGCTAGCTATTTATAATAATTATGGATATAATATAATTGTAAAAAGGATGTGACGGAGATTATGATTCAGTTTGCACAATGTCAGTGATAATTTTGTCTCTCCATTGGAAGATGGTTTAATCTTCTCATTCAATCGAGCTTCATGGGGTATTTATTAGTACCGATTGTTCTTATTTCGCCCTTTCGTTGTACAGCTTTTTGGCTTGTTCCATTCTGGTCAGAATCGTTCCCTTTATGGAGGAATTTTCCCGTATGTGTGATAGAATTGATAAAGAGTGCTTATTGCTAGTAATGATAATTAAGCATGGGATGGTGTGAAGCATGGGATGTGTGAAACTAACATGGAAAGTGATTCTAATCTCAATGGGAAATACACATGTACCTTTTGTATCATAGTCATTATTTCGATTCGGTCTCGTATTAATGCAATATCCCGAATGAATACAAAAACGAGCTCATTATGCATAAAGATTTTGTTGTTGTTAAAAGTGTCGTCTGATCTGAGAGGTTTCATTCCTTCTCAATATCTCCAATATTCATTTCCTTTTCTCATATTGATCCATCTACCGTACTCAGTTCAAATCAATCAATAATGGTTGGCTGGAGATCAGTTGGAATTAACTATGTGAGATATTCGCAGCTCGCTGCTCAGGTCGTCAGAAAGTCCGTCAAGGTATTTGAATATCAATCAATAATCTCCTTATACAGTAATATCAGAGTGAGGCAGTGACCAAGAAGGCTCCCGCTACAGTGAAGATCACCAAGTGGGAAGATGGAAAACCTATTAAGAAGGATTAAAATGAGAGATATCGACCAACTCAATTCAATCTAGTCTATTCAATTCACTATTGTGAATGAGATAAAGTAGCTTTATTCGAGATCAAAGATGTATAGAATGAAAGAATGATGAATGGATACAATCACTTTCGATGGAAACAATCTCTGCTCTCTCCATCGAATATCGTCTGCATGTTAACATGACTGAAATATTTATTATGCCCAATGCCAAATAGCTATGATATACCCAATATCGAAGTATCTCTTAGGATGTTGACCAGTTGAAACAAAGTCCTTTGGAATCCAGAATGTCACCTTTCGTTGACACGGCTGAAAGAAAAGTACTTTTTTTCGGAAATTGAATGGATTAGAATAGAAGGGCGTAAATAGTTAAAAGAGTTGGCCAGTTTGAGTTCACAAAAAGGACGGGAATTCGCCTAACTCGATCGACCGTGAAAGAATTGAATTGAAGCGGTCACAATTATTTTTGTTGTTCTCCCACTAATAGAGAAATAAAGTGAAGAATATTTCTAAAATGAAATCTCACAGTGAGTCCATCATCACAATCGTGATATACATTCAATTTTGGATCGATCGTTCCAATCTCAGAAGTAAATCCATGAAGAAGAAATTGACCAAGAGAATCTGTTTGTCCCTCGGCCAATAAATCGTCCAAATCGATACCTTGATAAGAATTATTTTATTTTATATTTTGTTTATGAAATGGAGAATGGCTCTTCAGAATACGATCGGTAATATT
Organism: Pristionchus arcanus; assembly: GCA_900490705.1. Taxonomy (NCBI): domain Eukaryota; kingdom Metazoa; phylum Nematoda; class Chromadorea; order Rhabditida; family Neodiplogasteridae; genus Pristionchus; species Pristionchus arcanus. The sequence goes on from LS486211.1 coordinate 198,031, forward strand.
CTATATTATTTCAAGATAACGGAGCAATAGCATTCAAATAAATTTACCAGAGTCGTCATCGTAGAGCTTTATTTTAGTATTAGCGAGTGGTTTATCCCCACAGAGAAGAACTCCTCTCACTCCAGCAGATTGATCTACTAGAGATGAGACTAATGGAAGAAAAGAGAGAAGAAGATATGAATTCATTCTTACTCACTGACCAAATTATGTCTCTGTAACGTGAGAAGAAGAGAAAGAAAGACACAAAACCGGTTAATTCCTTCGTCACTAAAAAGTTCTTGATGATTCACTTCTTATTATGGAATCTCTTTTCCATTCTGAGGATTGTTGTGATGAATCGGAACGAAAAGAAGAGAGAAGAACATTTGTTCTCTTTCCGATTGACACACGGGTTCAAGTAGAGATAAGAGAAGAAGTAGAAAGAGAGAGAGGGAGAGGTCATTGATTAGAAGAGGAAGAATAGGAGGAGAAAGAGGACTCATCAGTCTTCTAATCATGATTCCTCTTTTACTCTTGTCTCTATTCTCTCCTTCATTCTCAATTCTTCGTGATCCAGCTGGATTCCATTCAGGACCAATCGATTTATCATCTACAAAAACTGGATACAAGGTACTGTATCCATATCTCTGTCCTTTTCAATTTATTTATTCAGGGAAATAAATATCAAGAGGAATTTCTTTCTGGAGTTCCTATCGATCATTTTGCATTCACTACCAACCAAACCTTCTCTCTTAGGTTAGTTTCTCTCCATATTTAGCTTTGTTCACTTCTCTTTCTCTTTTATTGTCAGTTCACGAGAGTTCAATGGAAAATAGAGCATCACTTAAACAGTTCATCAAACGTAACCACTAAATCTTCAGATATTTCTTCAATGATGAACATTTTCAATGTCAGAAACCGATTCTTTTCTATACTGGAAACGAGGGAAAATTAGAAGGATTCGCAGAGAATACGGTGGGATCAACGATAATTTATGATGCCTATCGATTTCATCAGGGATTTATGTGGGATATCGCACCTGAATTTGAAGCTGCAGTTATCTTCGCTGAACATAGATTCTATGGAAAATCTCAACCATTCGGAAATGAAGTAAGATAAATAGAGAGCCAGAAAAATCATAGATTATTTCAGTCGTATTCTTCCATCGATAAACTTGGTTTTCTTTCGTCTGAACAGGCTCTCGCTGATTTCGCTTTCCTTATTGAGCATTTGAGGACGAAGGTATCTGCATATATTATTCAATCGTTGATTATTATTTTTTCTTCCTTAAGAGAATCAAATGTGCTCAACATTCATCAGTGATTGCATTTGGTGGATCGTACGGAGGAATGTTATCTGCATGGATGAGAATCAAATATCCACATCTTGTTCAAGGGTATACATTCTAGAATCTAGGCCTTCTATTCACATCTCTTCTGAGTCTTTCAACCTTGTGATAGAGTGGATAGGAAGGGGGGGAGGGGGAGGGAGGGGGAATGGAGTCAACGTGTTCAATGATGTGCAGTAATGTCAGTTGGTCAATGAAGAATGGACATTCCCACTCATTCCAATCAACAAGAACAAAGATCAATTAGTTTGATATCTTCTTTATATTCAGTGCAATTGCTGCTTCTGCTCCAGTCTTTTGGTTCTTTGATTCTGGAATAGAAGAGGATATCTATGATAGAATTGTAACGAGAACTTCCACAAGTTCAGGATGTGAATTGAAGGCTGTCACAAGTGGATTCGAAGCCATTTCAAATCTCGGAAAAACTGGTATGATTAAAAGGAATAGGAAGATATTAATCGAATGCATTAGATAATGGTCGAGATTTTCTCAATAAATTATTTGCATTGGAAGAGAAGAGCAGATTGAATAAGCCAGAAGATTCCAATTTCCTCAAAGCATTCATCAAGGAGGTCAAATTCATTCTATCTCTGTACATTCTTTCCTTTCTTTTTAGGTATTCGAATCAATAGTAATGGTAGATTATCCGTATCCTACATCCTTCCTTTCTCCTCTTCCTGGATGGCCTGTTAAACTAGCTTGTTCTTTCCTCAAGAATATATCGAAGAATGATGAAGAAGCAGCTAGATCTCTCTTCAATGTTGTCAATCTATACTACAACTACACTGGTATTCCCTCCTTCTTCCTTCCATCTATTCCCTTTTATCCTTCTCAGGTTCGACTTCTTCTTTCTGTGCCAATCCCGATGTATGTTCTGGTGCATTCGCAGCTCTTGGAGATCCACTCGGATGGCCATGGCAGGTCATTCCCCTCCCCTCCCCATCCCTGCCCTCCCTTTCAGACCTGCACAGAGATGGTAATGCCTCTGTGTTCATCTGGATCTCCAAATGATTTCTTCTGGAAAGATTGTCCGTATACAGAGAAGACGGCTATTGATTATTGCACTAAAACGTTGTTCCTTCTTCCTTTCATTATTCATCGATATTCTTATCAGATTTGGTTCAATAGGATTCACTCGTGGAATTCTTCGTCCCAAATGGGCAACTCGTAATTATGGAATTAATTCATTCCCAACTGCTACTAATATTGTATTCTCGTAAGAGATTATTCATATTTAAAAATTAAATATTCTAAATTTAGAAATGGATTCCTCGATCCATGGTCAGGTGGAGGATGGTCTAAAGAGAATAAGAAGGAAGGATCACTTATTGGAATTATTATTGAAGAAGGAGCACATCATTATGATTTGAGAGGAGCTCATCCTAATGATACTCAAGAGGTATAGAGAGTGAAGAGAGGAATAGGAGGAGGAGGAAGAATATCGATTATAGATCAAGGAAGTACGTGATATGGAGAGAGGATATATCAAGGAATGGATCAAGGAATATGAAATTAAATGGAAGGAAGAAAAGAGAAAATGGAAAGAATCGAAAGAAAATGCCACTAAATCATTCCATTGAGTGGAACTTTAATTCGATAAAGAGTATCATCATTCGTCCAATTTGCCATTCTTTCATAAGCATTGATTACTGCACTGTATCAATGTCTTTTCTCTTCTATCTCTCATTCGAGTTCTAACCCTTTTCATATCACTCGTCCATTCCATTTCTCTTTCTTCGTCGATATTTCTTTCTTATTTTCAGAATGCTTCTCATTCTCCTCTTTTCATTCTTCACTCTTTCTTCAGCCGTAGGAAGGACTCAATCGGTCGGAATAAAGGGAAAATTGATGTGTGATGATAAACCAGCCGGAAAAGTCAAACTGAAGTTGTACGATGTTGATTTTGGTTAGTTATTTTATTGAGACCATGGTAATCTCTTGTGTTCCTTCTCAGGACCAATCGATGATCTACTCGATCAAATGGATTCAAGAGATGATGGAACATTTGAATTAAATGGACACACTGAGGAAATATCGAATATCGATCCGAAATTGAATATTTATCATGATTGTGAAGATATTCTCGTAAGATTTCGTTTATCGTTAATCCCTTCAATCTTGAAATTTCAGCCTTGCCAACGTCGAATTTCAATTGTTATTCCAACTTCGTATATCTCTACTGGACCGAATCCTCGTAAGATCTATGATGCAGGAACTATTCAATTGGCTGGAAAATGGGATGGAGAAACAAGAGATTGTCTCCATCGATTGTAGAATGAACTCATTCAATGATAAAGTATTCCAATTGAATCGATTAAGGAATGAACTGTATATCGATTGAATATAAACTTGATAGAGATTGAGATCAATTGATTGTTGTCACTTCATAGTGAGAACTTGTTGATGTTACACATTGATTACTCGAATAAGGAGGAGTCACTTCCTCCTCCCCCCTTACCTTTCTCTTCCCCTTCTCAGTTCACTCTTCTTATATTCTTCTCTTCCGGTCACTTTATTACTCATAATTCCATTTCAGTATGCGAACTTTCCTTCTTCTTTCCTTCTTTCCTCTTCTCATTTCCTCTCTTGGCTTCACTCAATCTGCAGGCGTAAGAGGAATTCTTATGTGCAATGACAAACCAGCGACTAACGTCAAAGTGAAGCTATACGATGAGGATACTGGTTAGTCCATTCAAGATGATGTCAATTATTAACTTCTTTTCAGGACCAGACTTCGATGATCTAATGGATAGTGGGAAATCAGATGGAGAGGGAAGATTCTCTCTTGCTGGACATACTTCCGAATTCACTCCTATCGATCCAAAACTTAATATTTATCATGATTGTGATGATGGAATTAAGGTTAGTCAAAAGGGGTTTGCTTTGGACTCCTTCTTTAATGGATAGAAATATTCGATTGGTTGATTGTAAATGAGTCTTCAATCTAATTATATTCATCATCAGCCTTGCCAACGTCGAATCACAATCTACATTCCTAATAAGTATATCACAAAAGGAGAAATTCCATCTACAATCTACGATGCAGGAACTGTTCAATTGGCTGGAAAATTCGCAGGAGAAACGAGAGATTGTATTAATAGAGTGTAGATATTGATGATGAAGATTAATTAAATTGATTTGTTGTGAAAAAAAAACATTCTAAAGAGAGTACGAAATAGAATACGACGTTGAAAGAAGAAGAAGAAAAAGAAGGAACTTCTGAAATAGAATAAGATGAGGAAGAGGAAAGGAGGAAGTTATATGAGATGAGACGAGAGGAAAAGAGAGAAGACGAATGATGGATTACTCAAAAACTTCGTTGAATGAAAAATAATAGAACTCTTCAGAGATAGAAAAGAAAACCAAATATATCTGGCAAAAAAATTGATTCAAGAGCAGTATTTTCGTTTAAAATTTCATCCGTATCTATTCTCACTATCTAAATATTTAAAAAACTGTACATATAGCATTAAAATGTGTAGAAGTGAGTCGCTTCAAGCGACGTATATTTCCTCCTCCCTCTTCCTCTACTTGGATTGTGATGCAAAATCTCTTGTTCATCCATTGAAAGTGCTGAAATAAAAAGTAGAATGACATATTCCTCGATAGTGAGTATTAAATGGAAGAGGGAGAGGGGGAGGGGAGAAGGGACGAATGTACTACAGTACAGACAGTATCCACCATAATCTCCTTTCCCATAAGAGCTTCTGTATCTCTCTTCTTCTCTCTTATTTACGAGTGTCAACGGAAGGAGAGAAGAGGAGAGAAATGGAGGGAAGACATGAAAATGGAAGGGGGCGGAGTTAGTAGAAGGCCTGAGGGGGAAGACGACGAGAGAGAGGAAGAAGAAGAAGAGAGAAGGAGGGAAAGACTATCGATCGTCACCACAACTAACCACATCCACATTCACAACTATGCTTTCAATTCTAGTTATTCTCATTTTAATCTCACTATCAATACAGGTGAGTGTCTTCATTATCTCCCTCTCCCTCTCCATATGTTTCCTCTGTCCCTTCCTCCTCCCCTCCCCTCCTCCTCCCCTCCCCTC
>LS486216.1:7779-70966 GCA_900490705.1 Pristionchus arcanus
AATATGGACGGGTAAACGCGAATTCGCGAAAAGTAAAAAAAGTAAAAAATGTTCAAAAAGTACATTTGTTCGGTAATGTGGGTGATGTACGATATCGTACATGACAGAGAAATCGGAACGGTTACCGGGCGTTACCGGAGAATTTTAGAGTTTCTCGTACTTTGCGAATATTGATAATTAAGAGTCGCGCATGGGCTCATTCGATAGCCCATTGTCGATTTGCTGGAATCTACCCGGATGTGCCCGGTGAAAAGTTTCCAGAATTCGAGATATTTACATCGCCGCAAGTTGTGACGTCATGCGTACGTGACCTTGGTGTTGCCCTGGAGAGGAAGAGGGGTCACGCGTGACGTCATCAAAGGGGGCGACGTCGATATCTCGATTTCTAAAAATATGTCACCGGGCATATCCGGGTAGATTCCAGCAAATCGAGTATGGGCTATCGAATGAGCCCAAGCGCGACTCTTGATTATCAGTATTCGCTAAGTACGAGAAAAGTGAAGATTGTCCGGTAACGTCCGGTATCCGTTCCGATTTCTCTGGCATGTACGATACTTGAGAATAATATGTAGACTATTTTTTAGAAATTTTTTATGCATGGAAAAGTTTAAAAAAATGAATTAAACATTAAGGTGCATTGTGGTGGAGATTGCAATCAGTTCTGCTGTAATTGCGTCGGTTGTCCTGCCAAGAGATCTATCACGGAATCTACCAGTGAGTTTGTACTTTCTAAGTATTTTATTTCAGTAGTCTAGAAAACAAAGTTCTGACTTATTTCGAAAAAGTCAACTTGTGGCATTTGAAGATGTCATTTCAGATCCTGATTCCCTGGAACTGTTCAATATCGTCGATATCAATAGGGATGGAGTTATCTCGGAAATTGAGGGAAGAGACTTCCTCATGAATGGAACGATCTCGACCAGAGCTAAAAGAGACATCGAAAATGGTGAATGGTGAGATAACAGTATGAATCTACCAACTGATTCTTCACAATGTCAGGTTCAACGAAATGGACTCGAATAAAGACGGATTCATTCAGAAGAATAAATTCGATAAGGACCTTGAAAACTAATCTTGAAGACAAATCAAACAATTAATTATGTCAGCTTATCTACGCTTTACCTATAATAAATCGCAATAAAAAAAGATTTGCATTTTTTTTCCTCTCTCTCTTTCTCTACCCCTCCAAAATTTATTGCAAACATTTCACGGTTTGCGTACGAGCAGAATTTATTATCGGATTTTCACCGATTCTATCATTATCTCTCACTGAGATTTTATAATTTGCACGCTTTGTTAAAGGAGGTGTAACACGGCTAACTGAGTTCTCAATGTGAGATGGTGGGTCACGATTACCCGATCAGGCTTTCGAAACTCCCATGTTTTCAATATTCGTTTGAACTGAGATATGAGCATTTGGCTGTGTGCCAAATGACCCTGAAGATCCGGCAACGAGCGAGAGAGTATGCAAAATGAAGAGAGCGCGCCCTCTCATTCCTCACTTTGCATAGTCTCCCGCTCGATTCGTGGTACGCCTCCTTTAATTAGTATTCAGTTCGCTGCTTTATGCTCTTCTGCGATGTAAAGGTCTTCATTTCATTTAATTTTTATTCGCTCCACCGAGAGAGAAAAGGCACCAAAAATCATACAGAAAGGAGAGGGGAAGAAGACTTTACAATACAATCGGAAATGAGAAACAAATTTACAAGATTTACACATTCAGCCATTACTTGGTGGAGCTTGTTGATGGTGCGCTTACAAAAGGGGAAAAGGGGGCGGAGCCTTAAAAAAGGGGCGTGGCCGGATGGAAAGCTCGAGTATCGACTAGACAAGCAAACTGGATACTATACTCGAAGTGATCCATCTAACGGTCGAAATGGGCTAGTCTCTATCATAAATTGGCTACATCTTGCAAGAAATATCTATAGACGATACAAGTTAGGGGAACTAAATCTCTCGTTACTGCTGAGCAAATCTTTACCATCGGGCTGAATGATTACACTGGGAAGAAGAAGAAAATCCGCGTAAAACAAAGGTAAAATGAGGGGTGAAACGGGGGAAAATTGGAGAATGCCCAGCAAGAAAATGATACAAAAGGAGTCATTTTGATATCACGCGGAATATTGGAAGAAGAAAAACAGAAAACGATACACGATTCATTGAGCAAACGAAGTAAAACTAGACAGATACGCTGCAGAAATACCTAAGGGTCGAGAATAGGGGAGGGAAGGGAAGGGAGGGGGAGGGGAGGGGTCAAACAATGTTGGTGAAAAACAGTGAAATGAAGTGAAATAGCGACATAAATTGACGTCATGGGATGGTGTTGCTACCGTAATCCAGGTGGAATTCGTCGTCTGGAGTTACACGACGAAACGCATTTCTACACTAAGAATCGCGCTGCGAGGCGTCCCAATTCCTCGCAGAACTAGCTCAGCTAAGCGTGCGCTCGTCGATTTCGCGACAGGCGACGTTTGCCATTGCTGCACTACACCACGGCACGCGGCGCACCAGGTCTAATCAATGATCACACACGAGATGTCCCGATCTCGCGTGAAGTCCGCATTGGGAGGTGTAGGTCCCGTAGCAGCATCGGCAGGGGTGGATACGGTAGGGGCGACGTCGATATTGATGATGATAGAGATGGGGGTGTACGGTTGAAAGGGATGGGGGCAGGGTACGGTAGATAAGATAATCGATCGAATCAATCGATATTTTACTGGACAAGAAGAGAGGCGGCGAATTTAGCGATAGCCTTCTTCTCCTTGATCACTTTCACAACGTAGACGTCCGCATCCGAATCATCGACGCTCTGAAAATTTCAGAATTTGAATTTCCCGCCTCGCTCCCTGAATTTACCTTGAAATCGAGCTTGAATGTGTTGCCCTGCTTGACCGACTTGACGCGATCCGACTTCTCGAGCTTTTCCGATCCTGAATGACTCAATTATGATTGCCTGATCAGGGTCTTGAAACGACGCGAAGGATACTATAGTCGGATACGGTAACGTACCCTTGTACCACTGTACGGTGTAGGGTTCGGCGTCGCTCAATTCGAGGGCGAGTTTGGCTGTTCCTCCGACTGGCGCAGAGGCGCACGCGGGTAACCTCACGATGGGAGGATCTGATGAACCTGCAGAGATCAAAGATCAAATTACGATTTCCATAATCGGTAAGGAAGAAAATTATAGGATTCAGCTATGTTTCAGCCACTCTATGTGTTCTTCAGCAAACTATGCGGATCAGTAATGTGGAATCAGTGCCCCAAAAAACGCATTTCACTAGAGCTCGAGAAAATGTGCGAAATGATGATGGCTCATATTTCGATCTGTAGATATCATGTCAACGACGTACCGATAACGAGTGAAACGAGGGCGGAAATCGTCGCTGCTCCAGGAGCAGACAATTCGATGCTGTACATTCCTGCGTCGTCTGCGGTCGCTGAGTCGATCTGGAAAGACCAGAGATCAAAGATCAAAGATCAGGCAATCATACCGTGACGGTGTGTGTTCGGCCGTCGGCAGAGGCGGATACTCGCGATGGGTCGACCTGAGAAAGATCAAAGATCAGATGAAAATAATATTGTAATCTTACAGCTTTGCCATTTCTTGTCCATGACGCTTCGACCGATGAGCCAGAAGCAAGTTCGCATTCGAGAGTCGCTGAGGATCCTGCAAAGATCAAAGATCAGATGAGTTCAGAAATCAAAGATCACTCGCCTTCCTCGACCACGACTCCCTCGAGGTGTCGGGCGAATCGCAGATCGTCACTGCCGCCGTTCACCTGAATCAGGGAATTTTGAATCAGGGAAAACTTAAAAGATACGGTAGGATACTGTAGTTGAAGGGTTACGGTAGCGCCTCTCTTACCATGACATTTCCATTGGCGGTAATCTTTCCGTTTCCGTTGGGGTGCGTTGAGCCTCCGCTGACCGATAGCTTGGCCTGAAGAAACTCAGTTTACGATAGGGCTCATGGTTAAGCTACCGTACCTTGGCGGTGTCTTGGCCGGCCGAGTTGGAAGCGCGGCAGGAGTATTCGCCAGCGTCTGAAGGCTCGGCCTCCGCTATCCGAAGAGTGGCGCGTCCCGACGAGAAACTACAACAGGGTTACGGTATCTTTTTCAGAAAAATGGTCATTTTTACACTAGGCCAATAATTTTGACAATTCAAAGGCGCGAAATTCAAATTTAAAACCTGGTCGAATATCGTGAGTCGGCGGCGGATAGTCGTTCGCCATTGTGCAGCCACTCAACGAGGGGTTCCGGCGAACCGGAGATCTGGAGATTAGAAAATCAGTTACCGATCGAGATTAAAGGATACCGTACCCTGCACTCGAATTTAGCCTCGTCTCCTGCAGTAACTGCAGCATCGGAGGGAGCGGAGGAGAATGAGGGAGGAGAATCGGATGAAACGCGAGATGAAGTGAACAGATCGTCACGAACTTGCGAGACCTGAGAAAGGAGAATGACAATAAGAATTGATCTTTGATCTTACCGATCTGGTCATTATCGAATCGGTTTCCTCCAGTCTGTACGATGACCGCCTCTTGCTGGAGATTTCAGTCGAGGATCGCGATCGTTCGACTTCGCCCAATTTGAGAGAGTCGTATACCTGAGATATTAGAAAGCGTTTCAGCATATATTTTTTCATTTTGACCGTGGGATATGTTTCACTCCTGTTACATATTCTGAGCTCAGAGAAGAGTTCAATATATGTTGGATAAGTCACAGAATTTACACTATTCGAAAAAGTTGAGGGGCATGAGAAAGAGAGTACTTACCCTCCTCGGTCGGAAGCTGTTGATGGCGGGTAGCATGTTCTCGCCTCCTCGTCCTTGCACGGAGATAACGCAGTCCGTAGAGTCCTGAATCGATTCGAGGTTACGGTATCTCCATACACTTCAGCTACCGTAGCCAAGTAATATCCTACCGTACTCTTTATCTACCGTATCCAATGGCTACCGTACCTCTCCAAGCGAGTTGACAGCAACGCAAGTGTACGTGCCGGCATCCTCGATTTTCGTGTTGAATATTTCCATGGTTGCAACGCCCGATCGGAAGGTGCACTGAAAACATTTGAATTATTTTAAATATGGCGCTCGAATTTCAAAAATGCCGAAATTCAGCACAAACCTGCACGCGATCCGTGTCGACCGGCTGGCCGTTCTTGAGCCATTCCACCTGAAATTGAAGATTAGAGATCAGAGATCAAAGACCAAAGATCACAAGTAAACCAGACCGGAAAGCCTACCTTGGGCGTTGGATTGCCTGTAAGTGAGCAGATGAGCTTGCATTGATGGTTCTTCTGGATGAGTCGTGGTCGGAGGTGGAACGAGAACTTGGGTGGGCACTGCTCTTCGTCGTATTCAATCTGTAGTGGAGAAAATACCAATTTTATGTTTTGGAACGGTACCAAGTACCTTGGGTGGTTCGGGTAGTCTACTCCTGGCCATGGGCTCAACCGATGGCTCGGGCTTGAACTCGCGCTCCTTCGATCGAATCACACTGAGGAACACGACCTGAGAATATTTCGTTCCGCTAATATACCCCCTTGCCGATCGATCGATACCTCTTCCCTGCTACCGTACGAGTTGGAGGCGCGCACGATGTACTCTCCACGGTCTTCGGCCTGGAATCAGGGAGATACAGTAACCCGAATCGATAAGTACAGTAATCAGATAATCCGTTCAAGACGCACCTTCACTCGGTTGACCATGAGTGTGTAGTCCTTGTCCGCATACTTCTTCATGTATTTCGCACTCTGTTTCAATTCGCGAGAATCGCGATGCCACGTGATGATCGGTGGTGAGGCGGCTGCAATTCGTCGCCAGTCACATTTTGCATTGCGTGCGCGATTGGTAAACGTCGCCTCCCCGCACTCACCAATGACACGGCAGTGGAAGGTCGCCTGCTGACCTTCGTGCACTTCCGTCGAATAAGGGCGGATGATGAATCTGGAAGGGGGCGGAGTTACGGGCTGATTGGTGCGCGATTGTTTACGCTGGGTCTCCCTAACCACTATGCAACCATCAAAAGTGGGCGCAGTTAGCGCCGCTTTGGTGCGCGATTGTCTAACCTCGGTTGTCCCTCGGTTCTGTCGAAGAATGCATCATGCATTGAGTATTCGGTGGGTCGATGCTTGGCGAGGGAGGAGAAGTTGGAGATGCGACCGAGAGCCGGGTACGGTTCGGGCCATGCGTCCTGAACAGGGTTTTAGTTTGATTAGAAATTGTTCATGATGTATCCAGAACCTATAGTAGAACTTGTAAATGCTTATATTGTTATTGTATTGCAATCGGTGTACAGAACACACTGCTTTCTCAACTCGATTCTGCTTATTTCCGCAGCGTGAAACATAACCAAATCCGCCTTTCGTCGATTCGTTCTACTGTTCATTCGATGAGGACAACAGTTGAAAGATTAACTCACGTATTTCTTTCTGATTCTATCCCTGATTCCATGATAACTGCTGGATGGAATTCTCTTTCCATCTCCCTCATCTCCTCCTCCTTCCATTCTTTCACCCGCTCCAGCCAACCAAGGATGCTCCATCGCTTCATGGATCGACATGCGCGAGCTGCGAATGAGGAATGGATCTTTGATCTATGAATAAGAGAGTCTTACGTGGGATCGAGTTGCAGCAGTTTCTTGATGAAGTCTCTTGCGTGTTCAGAGATTGACGAGAATGAGCTCTCATCGAATGACCAATCTCCAGCCTTCACGTTCTTCAGTGTCTCCTCATCGGTTTCGCCACCGAAGGGAGAAAGACCGGACAGACTAAAGATCAACGATCAGAGGTGACTGGGTCAGAGCAAAGAACGAAAGATCAAATATCAACTGACAGCACGTAGGAGAGCACTCCGACACTCCACATATCAGTGAAGAATCCGACGCTCTTTCCGTTGGCGACTTCGGGAGCGGCGAATTCAGCAGTGCCAGTGGTCACCTGAAGGGAAGGATGTGAAGAGATCAAAGATCAATTAATGCTTTCAGTCGATGATCATTTTTGTAGGGACGAAATGCGATGCAGCATTGAAAGACTGATAATTTTCATATTGAGCAGATCGTGAAATACAATCAAACACCGACCAGAGACACATTTTTTACGTATCAATTCCAGTTCGATAACAGTCTCGAATTTGACCTTGATAGCTTCCTTGGGGTCGAGATGAGCTGCCAATCCGAAGTCAATCAGCTTCAGTTCGCTGCTTCGCTTCGTCGTGAACATGATATTCTCCGGCTGCAATTATCGATTGATTCCCTGACCTTTCCTGACTACCGTACTCACCTTGAGATCCAGATGCACGTAGTTCATCTCGTGCATGTGCTTCAGCGCCCGGCACACCTTAATCGAGTTGAGGGTTACGATAGCTCGTCGGGTCAGATTCGTTATGTACCTGTCTGATGTAGTTAGCAGCGTCGGCCTCAGTGGTTCGGTTAGTCTCATCGGACACCTTCTCGAAGAGCTCGCCTCCGGACATACTGGAATACGGTAGGAGTTTGGTGGGTCAGGCGGAATACGGTAGTCTGGCTCGTTGGGTCAAACTCACAATTCGTAGATCATGACCATCTCGTCATCGTCTTCATACGCATCATGCAGATTGATCAAGCCGGGATGACGAAGAGTCGACATGGTGTGGATCTCCTTCCTCACCGTCTCCTGTAGTGCGAAGTTTAGTAAACGTCGCCGTGTCAAATTTTGCATTGCATGAGGCAAATTGGTAAACGTCGCCCTCACCTTGTCCTTCTCGTGCGGCGTGTTCACGAACTTGGCGGCGAAGGTGTTGCCGGTGGCGCGCTCGACGCAGCGATGCACCACGCCGAAAGCTCCGCTGAACGAAGGGACGGATTACGGTAGTTCACTCGGTCAGATCTAGTTCGCCGGGTCAAACTCACGTTCCGATCTCCTCGTGGATATCGTACTTATCGTACACTGAGTCGTGCTTGATGTCCACCTGCTGAGGGTAGTACTGCTTCCAGATGTCGAAGACTGAAAGGGATACGGTAGTTCGGTGGGTCAGATTATCGATAACGGTAGTTTGTTAGGTCGGAGCGCTACCGTAAGCATCGTAGTTGTCGCTGGTCGCGCCCTTTCCATGGATGATCTCAGATTATCGATAACGGTAGTTTGTTAGGTCGGAGCGCTACCGTAAGCATCGTAGTTGTCGCTGGTCGCGCCCTTTCCATGGATGATCTTGCCCGTTTCATCAACGTCCAAGTCTCCACGTCTTCGTCTCTTCGCGCCAGGAATGGCCACGGGTGCGGTAGGCTCGCAGGGTCTGTAAAGGGTACGGTAGTTCGATGGGTCAGATTTATGACTCACCTGCTGACACCGTGCTTGTTCTCTGCAGAGATGCGGAACTCGAAGGTCTGTCCGCCTCGGACACCCTGAATAAGTCAGTTATCGATCCATCCTCGTGGTGTGACTACCGTATACCTCGACGGTCGTGTAGCAGTATCTCGTTCTCGCGCACTGCTTCCACGTGCCTCCGCTCACGTCGCGCTTTTCGATCAGGTACCCGGTGACGAGCGAACCTGCGTGTGGTGTGGCGATTAGTAAAGGTCGCTTGGTCAAAAAACGACTAAGGTTTGTAATAATAGTACTCGTCGTCCTCACCACCATCGAGCATGGGCGGCTTCCATGAGAGGATGACTGCCTCTTCGAGAATGTTCTCGACGAGGGGCGCGCGAGGGGGCTCCGGTCTGTCGGCTACAGTAACCGTCACCGATCCGGAGTCTTGGCCGATCGAATTCTCAACGATGGCACGGTAGCTACCGTAATCCTCGCGAGTCGCGTTAGTGATCTTCAGCACGGCGAACCTTCAATTAACGAGTGGTAAATATAACATCTTTCAGTACAGAATAGATCGGGATGTGTTTCATTACGATTAATCATTGTAATCCATAGGTCAACATCCTATACAAATGATCAAAATATATTCTTACTTGTTATCCTCGGTCGAGACGGTATACTTTCCTCCACTCTCAATTCTCTCTCCGTCCTTGGTGAATCTGGCTGTTGCAGAGGGGAACGCCTTGAAGGGAATGCGCAGTTCGAGAGTCTCTCCCTGAATATCGATTGATTGAAGATCCTCAGGCTATAGTAGGTTACGGTATGGCTACAGTACCTTCTGTGCCTCGACTCCGCCGTGGTATCGAGGCGGAATGAAGACGCGGGGCTTGGATTTGATCTGGAGTTGGCATCGGGTCGATTTGGATCCCTTCGAGTTGCTCGCACGACAAGTGTACTCATCAATGTCCTCCGATGAAAGATCGGAGATGATTAGCACCTGCAGAGATCAAAGATCAGTCAAGAGAATGTTCAGCCATTTTCTCCATACCTGCGATTCTCCCTTGTTGAGCAGAGTGTACTTGCTAGTGTCCACAAGTTCCTTGGTTCCCTTGAACCACGAGACCTCCGGACGGGGCTTTCCGCCACGGATCTTGCACTCGAGGGTCACGGAACTGGAGATGAAGGCGTTATTAAAAAAGAAAAACAACAACAGCATACCGTCCGGCCTCTCCCGACTGATCCTGCAGCTGCTGCACGATCACCGGAGCCTCGCCGGCGCCAGCCGGAGAGAACTCGTAGTTCTCACTGCAATGGTGGTGTGTTCATTAGGAAACATCGCCCAATCAAGAAATCAACAAGAAAGTAAATTAGTAATCGTCGCCTTCTACTACACCAGACTTACATGGTGGCGGGTTCTCCGGCTCCGGCGTCGTTGACTGCGAGCACTCTGAACTCGTACTTCCTTCCATCGATCAGATTGCCGATGTCGTAGTTGTGACCGCCAACGGGAGAAGCAGTGAGTCTGAAAGATGATCTTTGATCTTTTGTCCATGGGCGATCAGGCACTTATTCTTAGCGATCAATACATTTTTTCAAGCAGTGAAAATATGATTTTCTGTCAACAGAGAGTAACAGCGAGTAGCTGACTTCTGGCTATGACTGAATGTGAGGAGAAAATACTCTGTTCCACAATACTCACCTAACCCACGCCTCCGTTCCCACTTCCTTCTTCTCAATAAGATATCCTCTGATTCTTCCTCCTCCATCATCCATCGGTCGAGACCACGACAATTGCACGAAGTCTGCGCCAACATTCGACACCTGTAATAAATAAAGTCAGTTGTCGATCCATCATGACTACCGTATCCCCCGAATACCGTACCTCAGTGCTGGTAGGAGCGCCGGGCGGGTCGAAGGGCAGCTTGGTGATCACGGACTGATCGCCCACAAGAGGGGCACCCTGATATCGATTGATTACGATAAGTACGGGGTGGATACGATACCTGTCCGTTCTCGTTGCATGCCGACACGCGGAATTCGTATTCGTGGTTCTCGAAGAGACCGGAGATAATACATGACAGGTCGCGCACTGAAGAATTATTCATTATTTACCAAACTTTATTCAATTGGAACATTTTAGAGCACGCTCTCCTCATTGCGAGAGTGCACGCAGAATGAGAAAGTTTTTCGCTTTAGGCGTAGAATTAAGAAGGTGTTTCGTTATTCTCGTTACTCTTACACACTCTTCACTCTACATAATTTGCCTTGAATTCATCGCCGAGCGAGCGACCGCATTTATTGACACGATATGTTTCAAAGAGCGGCTAAGTTCGTGTGCTGTCATCGACGATAATTTGCCTTTGGGATACTTGTCAACAAACACAATAATTTCCTCACCCGAACTGGCGACGACCGTCCATTCGTCCTTAAGGACGTCACGCTTCTCAACGATGTATGAGCTGATCTGGAATGTGGTTGATGATGATTTGATCTTTGATCTTTGTTTCAACTTCTTCGAATTTCCAATGATTTCTGTGCACTTCATCACGCATCATTCATAAATGGCAAATGATCTGAGCCTCCATCAACTAATGCATTCTATGCGCATTATCAGATCCATTATTTGTGGTTCTTATCTCGAAATGTATACCTTTGATCCTCCATCATCCACTGGCGGTCTCCACGACAGACTGACGTGCGTGAGACCGACATTCGAGATGGCCAGAGGACCCTGAGGGGCCGATGGAAGCCCGGTCACGTTCAGCCAGAAACCAGTCGAGGCCTCGCCCGAATCGTTAGCGACAGTGTACCTGAGGTGGGCGTTTGTACCGGGAGGAACCAGGATCCGTGCTGTGGGTATCAGAACGCATCGAGCAGTGTTGGCATAGAGAAAGGGGCTGAATTCGCGAGCAATCGAGCAAGAGCTGGTTAGAGAAAGGGGATTCGGCGAGAGGTTCCGACAATTACAGAGCGGCATGGTCGCAGCAGGCTCATTCACGGGGTGCAATCTCAATATTGTGGGGGTGCGAAGCTTCGGATTAGCGCTACTTGGGATGCGGTGCGTTTCTCCACCTGAACGCGTTGCGACCGCGACGCGTGCGTGTATGGCGAGCGCTTCTGAGACAGAAATTCGATAATCTACCGTAACCAAGGATTTCCGTGCGAGACTCACTCGTATCTGCCGGCTTCCGAATTGTGCAGAGATGGGATGGTGATGAGGACGTGATTGTCGAAATCGACCATGCGGATGGTGGGATGGTCGGGGCTGATCTCTTCCTGCAATGGTACCATGATGGTACCAGCTCGGAACCAGGAACCCATCGACGTACCTTGTTGAGGGTGAGGGTATGGGTGAATGGTGCAGTTCCGGAGAAGTAAATCTTGAGACGGACCATCTCTCCATCGGGAAGGATCGTGTTCGGCACGTGCTTCTCGATCACGGGAGGAGCTGAATTAGGGGATTATTTATTTTATTTTGCGCGAGCACGTTTCTATTTAGCACAGTATTAGAGATTGCAAGGCATATGAATGAATCGTGAAGCATATTCGAAAATCACCGAGTTGAGAGGAGTGAGGAATGATTTTTGTCTATGGTAAGAATATGGAAATGCTGACCTTGAACGACGAGTCTGGCCGTTGCCTGGTCGGTTCCGTACGGATTGCTGAGATGACACGTGTACTCGCCCGCGTCGATATCCCACACCTGTGCAGGAATACGGATGGTTATGGTAGGGTACGGTTTGATACGAAAGGTACGGTAGGCTAGGGTTAGACACTGTTGGTTGGGTAAGGTTCGGTAGCGCACGGAAAGGCATGGTAGCATACGGTAAGATACGGTAGTCAATGGATACGGTACCTCCTTGATCATGAATTTGTACACGCCGTCATGCTCCTCGAAGCGATAGCGAGTGGACTCAGGCAGCTCGCGACCGTTGCGCAGCCATCTGAAGCGAATGATTGATCTTTGATCTTTGATCCCTCGTTCCGGGCCATCGATAACTACCGTACCTCGCGGTGGGCGTGGGTCTTCCGATGGCCTCGCACTTGAACACGGCTCTCCTATTCAGCGGCTCGGCCTGATCTTCCGGCTTGACAACAATGTACGGCTTCGAGCCACCGGCCTCCTGCAATTTGCACTATTTCCATTCGCTCATTTCATTTCTTTGTTGAGATTTGCTTCACGGGTCCCTCAATTTGCTTAAAGATCTACAGATGATAGTGCTCCTATGATGTACACTGAAAAAAGTAATAATCAATAATGCTTGCCTGGATCTTGATGGGTGCAGTGGGTAGTGAGGGAATGCCTCGTCCCACTTTGTTCTCGGCCACAATTCGGAATTCGTAATCGTGGAACTCCTTGAGATTGGGCACCGTGTACTCGGGATTGACGATGTTGTAGTCGGACACCTGGAATAGAATCAGTTATCGATTGCACCAGGCAATGGTAGTCACTTACCGTAATCCAGTTGTTGCTACCGTGCTCGCGCTGCTCCACGTGGTATCCGGTGATCTGGAAGGGGGTGAGTTGGAACAAGGTATGTGGTACCGGTACCAGGTATGGTACCAACCGTACCTTGGATCCACCATCGTCGAGGGGCGGGTTCCAGGTAAGGGTGACGTGGTTCCGTCCAATAGACGCTGCCGATGCCTGCGAGGGAGGACCAGGAGGCGAGAAGAGTGGCTTGAGCTGGCACCTAAAGACGAATTGGTTCTTGGTTCCTGGTTACGTACCATGGTACCAAGAACCCAATAACTTACTTGTGCGATGGGTGGGACCACTTTCCGAATCCGGCGGCATTCTTGGCCACCACACCTAATTCATACTCGCCGAGATCCCTCAGACCGGTCACCTTCAATCGATCATTTTGAGATGAGTGGGTATGCTTCACATAGTTTTCATAGCTCGTAAGGCAGCGAATGAAATAGTGGTTAGTAGATTCCTAGATTTTCTAATAAAGTGGAAAAATAATAATTCGAACCTTGAACTCGTGCGCGTTGACGAGCGACGAATTGGCAGTGAGCCACTGAAATATATTTATTACGGTACCCCGCCGACTACTGTATCCAAATGACTACAGTATTCAGTACTTACTGTAACCGGTAAACTACAGTAATCCCTCAAACTACGGTACCTTAGCCGAATTGTTGATTACGATAAGTACGGGGTGGATACGATACCTGTCCGTTCTCGTTGCATGCCGACACGCGGAATTCGTATTCGTGGTTCTCGAAGAGACCGGAGATAATACATGACAGGTCGCGCACTGAAGAATTATTCATTATTTACCAAACTTTATTCAATTGGAACATTTTAGAGCACGCTCTCCTCATTGCGAGAGTGCACGCAGAATGAGAAAGTTTTTCGCTTTAGGCGTAGAATTAAGAAGGTGTTTCGTTATTCTCGTTACTCTTACACACTCTTCACTCTACATAATTTGCCTTGAATTCATCGCCGAGCGAGCGACCGCATTTATTGACACGATATGTTTCAAAGAGCGGCTAAGTTCGTGTGCTGTCATCGACGATAATTTGCCTTTGGGATACTTGTCAACAAACACAATAATTTCCTCACCCGAACTGGCGACGACCGTCCATTCGTCCTTAAGGACGTCACGCTTCTCAACGATGTATGAGCTGATCTGGAATGTGGTTGATGATGATTTGATCTTTGATCTTTTGTCCATGGGCGATCAGGCACTTATTCTTAGCGATCAATACATTTTTTCAAGCAGTGAAAATATGATTTTCTGTCAACAGAGAGTAACAGCGAGTAGCTGACTTCTGGCTATGACTGAATGTGAGGAGAAAATACTCTGTTCCACAATACTCACCTAACCCACGCCTCCGTTCCCACTTCCTTCTTCTCAATAAGATATCCTCTGATTCTTCCTCCTCCATCATCCATCGGTCGAGACCACGACAATTGCACGAAGTCTGCGCCAACATTCGACACCTGTAATAAATAAAGTCAGTTGTCGATCCATCATGACTACCGTATCCCCCGAATACCGTACCTCAGTGCTGGTAGGAGCGCCGGGCGGGTCGAAGGGCAGCTTGGTGATCACGGACTGATCGCCCACAAGAGGGGCACCCTGATATCGATTGATTACGATAAGTACGGGGTGGATACGATACCTGTCCGTTCTCGTTGCATGCCGACACGCGGAATTCGTATTCGTGGTTCTCGAAGAGACCGGAGATAATACATGACAGGTCGCGCACTGAAGAATTATTCATTATTTACCAAACTTTATTCAATTGGAACATTTTAGAGCACGCTCTCCTCATTGCGAGAGTGCACGCAGAATGAGAAAGTTTTTCGCTTTAGGCGTAGAATTAAGAAGGTGTTTCGTTATTCTCGTTACTCTTACACACTCTTCACTCTACATAATTTGCCTTGAATTCATCGCCGAGCGAGCGACCGCATTTATTGACACGATATGTTTCAAAGAGCGGCTAAGTTCGTGTGCTGTCATCGACGATAATTTGCCTTTGGGATACTTGTCAACAAACACAATAATTTCCTCACCCGAACTGGCGACGACCGTCCATTCGTCCTTAAGGACGTCACGCTTCTCAACGATGTATGAGCTGATCTGGAATGTGGTTGATGATGATTTGATCTTTGATCTTTGTTTCAACTTCTTCGAATTTCCAATGATTTCTGTGCACTTCATCACGCATCATTCATAAATGGCAAATGATCTGAGCCTCCATCAACTAATGCATTCTATGCGCATTATCAGATCCATTATTTGTGGTTCTTATCTCGAAATGTATACCTTTGATCCTCCATCATCCACTGGCGGTCTCCACGACAGACTGACGTGCGTGAGACCGACATTCGAGATGGCCAGAGGACCCTGAGGGGCCGATGGAAGCCCGGTCACGTTCAGCCAGAAACCAGTCGAGGCCTCGCCCGAATCGTTAGCGACAGTGTACCTGAGGTGGGCGTTTGTACCGGGAGGAACCAGGATCCGTGCTGTGGGTATCAGAACGCATCGAGCAGTGTTGGCATAGAGAAAGGGGCTGAATTCGCGAGCAATCGAGCAAGAGCTGGTTAGAGAAAGGGGATTCGGCGAGAGGTTCCGACAATTACAGAGCGGCATGGTCGCAGCAGGCTCATTCACGGGGTGCAATCTCAATATTGTGGGGGTGCGAAGCTTCGGATTAGCGCTACTTGGGATGCGGTGCGTTTCTCCACCTGAACGCGTTGCGACCGCGACGCGTGTATGTATGGCGAGCGCTTCTGAGACAATATTCGATCGATCGATAATCTACCGTAACCAAAAGATTTCCATTCGAGACTCACTCGTATCTGCCGGCTTCCGAATTGTGCAGAGATGGGATGGTGATGAGGACGTGATTGTCGAAATCGACCATGCGGATGGTGGGATGGTCGGGGCTGATCTCTTCCTGCAATGGTACCATGATGGTACCAGCTCGGAACCAGGAACCCATCGACGTACCTTGTTGAGGGTGAGGGTATGGGTGAATGGTGCAGTTCCGGAGAAGTAAATCTTGAGACGGACCATCTCTCCATCGGGAAGGATCGTGTTCGGCACGTGCTTCTCGATCACGGGAGGAGCTGAATTAGGGGATTATTTATTTTATTTTGCGCGAGCACGTTTCTATTTAGCACAGTATTAGAGATTGCAAGGCATATGAATGAATCGTGAAGCATATTCGAAAATCACCGAGTTGAGAGGAGTGAGGAATGATTTTTGTCTATGGTAAGAATATGGAAATGCTGACCTTGAACGACGAGTCTGGCCGTTGCCTGGTCGGTTCCGTACGGATTGCTGAGATGACACGTGTACTCGCCCGCGTCGATATCCCACACCTGTGCAGGAATACGGATGGTTATGGTAGGGTACGGTTTGATACGAAAGGTACGGTAGGCTAGGGTTAGACACTGTTGGTTGGGTAAGGTTCGGTAGCGCACGGAAAGGCATGGTAGCATACGGTAAGATACGGTAGTCAATGGATACGGTACCTCCTTGATCATGAATTTGTACACGCCGTCATGCTCCTCGAAGCGATAGCGAGTGGACTCAGGCAGCTCGCGACCGTTGCGCAGCCATCTGAAGCGAATGATTGATCTTTGATCTTTGATCCCTCGTTCCGGGCCATCGATAACTACCGTACCTCGCGGTGGGCGTGGGTCTTCCGATGGCCTCGCACTTGAACACGGCTCTCCTATTCAGCGGCTCGGCCTGATCTTCCGGCTTGACAACAATGTACGGCTTCGAGCCACCGGCCTCCTGCAATTTGCACTATTTCCATTCGCTCATTTCATTTCTCAATTGTAATCTCAAAAAATAATAATGAATAATGCTCGCCTGGATCTTGATGGGTGCAGTGGGCAGTGAGGGAATGCCTCGTCCCACTTTGTTCTCTGCCACAATTCGGAATTCGTAATCGTGGAACTCCTTGAGATTGGGCACCGTGTACTCGGGATTGACGATGTTGTAGTCGGACACCTGGAATAGAATCAGTTATCGATTGCACCAGGCAATGGTAGTCACTTACCGTAATCCAGTTGTTGCTACCGTGCTCGCGCTGCTCCACGTGGTATCCGGTGATCTGGAAGGGGGTGAGTTGGAACAAGGTATGTGGTACCGGTACCAGGTATGGTACCAACCGTACCTTGGATCCACCATCGTCGAGGGGCGGGTTCCAGGTAAGGGTGACGTGGTTCCGTCCAATAGACGCTGCCGATGCCTGCGAGGGAGGACCAGGAGGCGAGAAGAGTGGCTTGAGCTGGCACCTAAAGACGAATTGGTTCTTGGTTCCTGGTTCCGTACCATGGAACCAGGAACCTAGTAACTCACTTGTGTGATGGGTGGGACCACTTTCCGAATCCGGCGGCGTTCTTGGCCACCACACGGAATTCATACTCGCCGAGATCCCTCAGGCCGGTCACCTTCAATCCATCATTTTGAGATGAACTTTTTGAGCAGGACGGGTATGTTTCACGTTTGTTCTCATAGCCCGTAGGGCATCGAATGAATTAGTGGTTAGGAGATATTAGTGGAAAAATAATAATTCACACCTTGAACTCGTGCGCGTTGACGAGCGACGAATTGGCAGTGAGCCACTGAAATATATTTATTACGGTACCCCGCCGACTACTGTATCCAAATGACTACAGTATTCAGTACTTACTGTAACCGGTAAACTACAGTAATCCCTCAAACTACGGTACCTTAGCCGAATTGACGTCTCTGTACTGCACATTGTATCCGAGGATCTTGCTGCCACCATCGGTGCTGGGCGGATCCCATTCCACACGGGCCCATGTACGATCGGTTTCGCGCACCTGAACCAGAAGGGTGAACCAGGATGATGGTACAAGGTGCACGGAACCCGAATCAATCACTGACCGTCGGGGCGTCGCACTGGCCGGGTACGGTGAATTGGTACTTGGCGATGATGGGCTCGGATGACTCGAGCGGCTCCGAGATACCGTACTGAATCCACAAGGTTAACTTTTCGATTTTATTGATTAATTCGGTCGAGTTTGTACTAGGACACGTATCACATTTTATCAGGAGGGTCCACACTTCTAGCTCTTATTGATGCTAAATAGTTTCATACCTGATTCTCAGCTCTGATTCTGAACAGATATTTCTCGTTCTCGAACAGATTCGACACGGAGAACGAGAGATTGCGCACGAAAGAAGTGACCTGGAATTAATTTTAGGATTGGATTTCAGGATTCAACGACTTACCTTATCCCATCGGATGGGCTCGCCGGTCTTCATCAGACACTTCTCCACGATGTAGTTCGTCACTGCTGCACCACCGTCCGATTTGGGCGGTTGCCAGGCGAGGACGCCTGAAATTATCGAAATAATACTTTGTCTGCATTAAATTCATTTGAAAACACTATTATTTTGTATGGTGAGAAGATCCATGGACTCACACATATCGGGAGTAATATCGGTGATGAATAGGGGTCCCTCGGGAGGCGATGGTCTATCCACCACACGCAGTCTGATGTCCGCCGTGTCCGATCCGAGTGAGTTCTCGAGCTGAAATGTACCAATGATGCGCATTCGTTTCATATGTTTCAGATATGCTTCAGAATATCGTCATCATGATCAGAGCGCAAATATCTCTATTGACTTCTCATAAAGTGGCCGTGATGTTATGGGAGAGTCAATTACGTCATTAGAGCAAGCAAGATCAGCTGCGCTGCGAGAGAGACAATGAGACAAAGGGATGATCAGAGTCGCCATTATTGGGAACCAGTTCGGATATTCCCCAATATAAGGATTCGCTCACCAGTAGCTAGGAGGCCAACATGCTAGCTCTGGTGAGATTGTCATTGTAATATTATTGTCAGATCATAAAGTGTTATCTCAGTAATCTTTGTATGTTTCCCGATAGGTTTCATAAGGAGCTTATCTCCTCATCCATCTCTCATCCCACTTTCACTCTTTAGTATAACTCTCACTAGAACCAACTAGTGATGATTGCATCTTTAGTGCTGGAGCTGCCTGGCAAGTGCCAAGGGTCGAATTCCCGTCTTATGGTGTAGTCTTCATCCCATTATTAGCCTCCCACAATAAGTCCTAGGATAGACGGTTTGGGATTCATCTGGGGATAATCTCATGCAGTATAGATGTTATGATCAGTGGATCATCGGATGGACTTGCACCGAGTAGTGAAAATAATATCTAATCTTTATGAATCGAAGAATCAAAAATCAACGAGTAACCAACCTTGAGCGTGTACAATCCACTGTCTCCCAACTCGCACTTCTCGATTTCGAGTGTGGCCAGATAATCATTGGCCTCTCTCTTGCATCTCTTATCCCTCTCGTCCAGTGAGATCTCCGCCTTCGACCTGGAACCAGATCAGGTACCGGGTGGAACCAGAAACCAGGAACCAGCTAACTTACCAGATAACCTTGGGCGCGGGAGTGGCCACATAGGGCACGAGTATTCTCGCCGTCTCTCCGGCATACGCGAGGACGTCACGAGGCAGCATGGACATGTTGATGCGGGGAGCGCACGGGTTTCTGCAATTTTAAACCATTATTGATTTCATCCGCTTCAGAAGCATCCACTTCACTCGCGCGTACCTGTCCGCGGCAATGGCGCCTGACGACGCGGAGTACTCCGATTGACCGGCGGCGTTGACTGCGGCGACGCGAAACTCGTACTGCTTCTTCGGAATCAGACCAGTGACCTGGCGAGGGATTAATTATCCATTGTCCAGATAGCTATTTTTTTTAGATATTGCGAGCACATGATATTGGATTCACAGTTCTCCAAGCTAATATTATCCCAACGTGAAACATATCGGAGCTCTTCAGAATGAAATAACTCACTCTGGCCTTGTTATCGGGGATATTTCCAAAGATGGCCTTTGTCCATCCTCCTCCCGCTCCGATCTCTCGCTTCTCCAGTACGTAGCCCTGAGAAATTTAGGAATTATCATAAATGATTATATAATTTCAAGCCCTACAATTGTTTTGTATCTTCACAAATTAAAAGTAATGAGCAACTTATGAGGGGAAGAATAACAAACCTGAATGGGCGCTCCTCCATCATTATAGGGTCTTGCCCAAGTGAGAACGATTGCGTCTTCGGACGTCTCGAGAGGCTCGGGAGCTCCAGGAGCATCAGGAACGTCGAACGGATTCTTCGCCACTGCAATTTCGGTTTTATTGTTTTCAGATTTCATTTTCTGCTTGTCAAGATACGTTTCAAAAACAGATCAAAGTAATTGAAAAATACAAGAAGTGTTACTTGGATGTTCGTCAAGATAAAGAATAAGTAAAATACCGATGGTATCGCTCTCGATTCCCTCTCCGATTCCGTATTGGTTCTCAGCTCGGACTCGGAATTCATAGGGAGTTCCGTTGTCGAGATTGCGAACGCGAAGAGAGGTTCCGAGGGGTTGACCGCACTGCAAATGTACGATTTTGGACTCAAAGTTTCGAGCAAAAAATGGGTAAAATCATCCTGTTAATCTATGCACTTGCGCTAGGCCAGTTTTTTCGAGCATTTCTTGCAATATGTGGTGCTTGAAACAGTTACAACAACCACGCACCTTGATCCATTCTCCTCCGGCCGTTCTCTTCTCAACGACGTAATTCGTCACATTGTCTCCGCCGTTCTCCTTGGGAGGCAACCAGTGAAGAGTCATCGCCTGGAATTCATTTGTGATTTGCGATCTCAATTCGATATCAAATATTATCCATGGCTAGCATTTATAAAATAATGCTACGCGAATCCACGACCAAGGCTAAAGCTGGCAATGAAAAAAGACTATGCGCGTTCCTATCAAAACGCCTTTATCAAAACTAATGCACTCACATCTCCACAAACATCCGTTGCCGTAATCGGTCCAGTCGGCTTTCCGGGAGCATCGAGAACAGTCACATTCAGCTTTGCCGTATCCTTTCCGTGTCTATTCGACACGTTGATCTTGTAAGGGCCAGTGTCTGTTCTCTTCGATGCCTTCGTTGTGACGACGATGTGCGTGGGAGTCACCTGAATTGGGATGTTACTTCCAGAGTTGGACATTTCATCTGCTGTTCAAACTGCTCTAAGACTGCATTTTATTGTTTGCTGAAAGATAATGTTGTGCAATCTGATTGTTCAGCCATAGCAGGCCGATACAAAAAACAACAACAAGCGCATAACGAATCAGAATTGTAGTTATAACTGACCTCCATCGTAGTTCTCTCGTCCTCAAACACTTCCTTGAGTCCATTGAATAGATCGATGGTCGGCTTCGGGTTTCCACCCGAGTACGGGATCTTGATCTCGATCGTCTCTCCAGCACGAACAGTGATGTCCTTGAGACCTGTACATTCATCATGTTTTCGATATCATGCCCATCCGAAACAAGAAAAACAAAAACAAAAACAAGGTCCGTACCAGACAGATCCAGAATGGGTCTTCCTGGTTCGTCCTGGATGACAGTTAGATCGGAAGGCTTCGATGGGTCCGATTCGCCAGCGGAATTGACGGCGATAACGCGGAATTCGTACTCGTCCTGTAGAATTTTATTAAATTTTTTGTTAATTTTAATTAAATTAAATATTTAATAAATACCTTCTCCTTCAGACCATCGACGACGAATGAAGTGTCCTTCACGGGCTTCTTGTTGCAGCGAGTCCAGTCGCTGTCGCCCAACTGAGCATTTGATATTGATTTTCTTGAAGGCTTTGAATGATAATGATTTATTGCTTTGAATGATTTTGTACTGCCAATTCTAAGTTGTTGATGATCTAGATGGCTCTAAACCGCTGACCTTCTTCTTCTCCACAATATATCCATCAATGGGCGCTCCTCCATCGTGAGTAGGCCGCATCCAATGGACTTCCGCAGAGTTCTTCGTTACCTGCCATTATTGATTAATGACAGTCTAATCACCCCCGCCCCCTCCCCCGATTTCTATCCCAAGTTTGGAACAAATGGGTCCATTCAGTTACGTTTCAGGCGCTTTTCAATTGCCTTCAGTTTCATAAGTTGCAATTTGATTTCGATACCCTGTTTTATAAAACACACCTTTCCAACTCTGGGCGCTTCGGGGGCGCTGGGCGGTTCGACGTAGGGTCGGCAGGTGACGGGTTCGGTACCGCCCGAGGCCGCTCCCTCGCCAGCCGCGTTGACTGCGCGCACGCGGAACTGGAATGAATGTATTTGCTTGGTACCATACTGGTACCACAAGCGGTACCAGCCTGAACCACTCGGTACCTGGTACGTCTCTCCCTCGTGCAGTCCTCTCACAGTGCACTCGGTTCCCTTGACCAGGGCCATCTTGACGGGTGCCCAATCTCCTCCACCTCTCTTCTCGAATCGCTCCACGACGTAGCCAATGATGGGCGAGCCGCCGTCTTCTCTGCAATGGGGGTTGGTACCATGGAACCATAAGTAGGTGCCAAACAAGCAATTCGGGTACCTGGGCGGATCCCACTTGAGGGAGACCTCGTTTGCGTCGTAGCCGGTCACTTCAGGTGTCGAAGGAGCACCGGGCACGTCATAGGGGTCTCTGAAAGTGATTGGTTCTCATCTGGTATCATTGGTTCCTGGTTCCGGTACCTGATGACAACGGGTACTCCATCGAGCGGTTCTCCCAGTCCAATAGCGTTCTCGGCACGAATACGGAATCGGTACGTGGCACCGTTGGTCAGACCACGAACCTGAAAACTGGTTCAACCCTGGTTCCGGAACCACAAAAACCAACCGTGAGAGTAGGAGTGACGGTGCAGCCGGGAACCTTCTCCCAGTAGTTGGATCCGATCTCCTGGTACTCAACTCGGTACCCGATGATCTCCAGTCCTCCATCGTCCTTGGGCGGATCCCATGCGAGGGTGGCAGAGCTGGAACCAAGGGAGTTGTTACCGAGATTGGGTTTGGGTAGTCTGGTATGGTTCCGAATGGTTACCGTCGGGTGATCTCCGGGTAGGTGAGATGCTCGGGCGGGCCGGGCTTGTCGACGACTGTGATCTTGATGTTGGCCTTCACGTCGCCGTACTGGTTAGAGGCGTGGATTTCGACCTGTAATGTAACTTTGAAAAATCGCACCTTCTCTCCATAATATTGAACATATCGCTCCCTAAAGCTGATTAATGTTGAATAGCTGAATGCTCGTAACTTCTTTGTTTTTTGGCCAAGACTTTCTCCCTATCATTCTTATTCCTCATGGGCCAAAAAGCAGATAAGTTCCTTCTCTCCGACTCACCGGTCCCTGATCGCTCTTCTTCGCCTTCTCAATCTTCATTCTCGTCAGATTGGCAGTCGTCTCCACTCCTGGCAGACCGACTCCGCCTCTCTTCCACTCGATCGTCGGAGCGGGAGATCCAGTGAACGGAATCACGATCTCCAGAGGCTCACCGACCTGAAAGCATCATCCCATCTATCTACTTATTTTTCCCACAAGATATTTATTACCGTGCTCTGTTGCACCGTGAGTGTAGAAAAAAAAATTGGTCTGTTAGTTCATTGAAACCGAATAGGTTTCACGCGCACTACGAAATGGGAAATATTCAAACTTTTCAATGTTAAAGCTTCAAACATTTCCTAAGAATCAATAATCGCTTACCTTGACTCGGAATTCCTTTCCGTCAATGTCCATGTCAAACTTGGGTCCCTCGAACATCGGCTTGGCCGTTGCCTGAGCTGACGGATCCGAGGGCTTGCCCGGACCGGCCTGAGATTGCGTCATCATTAGGTAATAGGATAAGTGCTGCTTACCTTGTTGACAGCGACAACTCTGTACTCATACGTGTGATCCTTCACCACACGACCGTCGGAGAAGGAGGTGCCTGAGTAATAATGCGATCAAATAATTTCGTGAAGATATTTTAATCGACCAACTCGGGAGTTTTGTGAACATAGTAGCATTGATGTGGCTATAAAATTTGCAGTACTAATATTTAAAACACATATTTTGTGAGATAGCTGAATAGTTCCGTGACGTTGTACGAAAAAGTGCTCACCATGAACGGGTGCAGTATTGCACTTGACCCATCGTCCGGTCTTCTGGTCCTTTCTCTCAACATCGTAGTGAGTGATCGGAGAACCGCCGGTGTCACTGCAACATACATTTCAATCAATCTATTCATCATGGATGCAACAGCATTTCTTGTGATATCATGACCGTAACGGAATAAATATTGAATTGAATCAAACAGGGTAAATGAAAATTGAAGTATTCGTACGAACCGAGGTGCCTCCCAGGTGAGGTCGATATGGTCCACATCGGTGTCGGTAATCTGGGGAGTGCCTGGTTTGCCGGGAGTTCCGAAGGGATCCTTGGCCAGAACGGGCGAATCGGTGTTCAGAGGGTCGGATCTGGATCAATTGAATTTGCAACTGAAAGATAATGGAGTCCTTACCTTCCGAAGGCGTTCTCAGCCATGACTCTGAACTCGTACTCGTGTCCCTCGGTCAACTTGGGGACGGTGATCTGAGTGCCAGTGACGAAAGCGGAAACGGGCACCCAGGTGTTGGTGCGAGTGTCACGCTTCTCGACAACGTAGTTAGAGATCTCAGCTCCTGAAGTGGCCATTGAACCATGAACCCAGAACCAGAATCCATGTTGAATCCAGGAACCATACCTCCATCATCCTCGGGCGGGTTCCAGTTGAGCACACAGCTGTCCTTGGTCACATCGGACACCTCGAGCGGGCCGGTGGGAGGCGCGGGTCGGTCTGAACTTTTTATTTGTCTCTATGATATTTCTCAACAAGGAAGGGCATACAAAACGCCAGCCGACATTAGCATTGGTTTCTGGAATCATCAGAAAATATAGCGGACCTTGCACGACAACCTCGAACACTCCCTCATCCTCGCCGATCTCGTTCTTGACCTACAAATCAATCGAATATCATCTGATCCACCGTAATCCACCGTACCAGGACCGTTCAAAAATTTAACGCACTCCTGATCTCTCGCGGGTCAGAAAGAGCGAGAGGACATTGCGAAATAGGGAGTGGGTAAAATTTATGAACAGCTCTGTAAAACGTACCTTGAGGGTGTAGTTTCCACTCTCCGATCTCTTCGCAGACGGGAAGAAGATGGTAGTCAGTCCAGTCTTATTGTCCACGATCAGCTCAGGTTGAAGGGCGGCGCCCTCTCTGAATGACCACGTGGGCGTCGGATCGGGCGCACCCACGAATTCAACCTGAAATATAGGAAGTGAGTATATTTTTATGTGTTTTTGGGAACAGGTGGCACCATGAATGATCAACTCTCGATCGCACATCTTTCATGACTACGGTGAAACATAGGTCAAATGGACTTTGGAAAAAAGTAGTTTACCTCCATGGTATGCGAGAATCCGGCCTTGATCTTGATCTGGCGGGCGCGTGTAGTGATCTGCGGCTTCACTGCAAGAATTATAGGATACTGATTAATCTTCGAAATTGGAGTTTTTTTAAATTCTTCGGAATTGGAGTTTTTTTTTTTAAATTCGCACATTTTAAAGCAATTTTCTTTGTATAAAGTAACGGTAACGCACGATATCTGGGGCGAGTGACGCATCCGTCAGTGGGGTCGGACGGGTCGGATGGGCCGACATCGTTGACAGCCGTCACACGGAACTCGTACTCGGCATTCGGCTTCAGATTCTCCGCCGAGAACGTCGTACCTGCAATGGGGATGCATTTCATGAATTCCATTTCCTCATCATCATCAGTGTTCGGTTGTGTTTCAGAATTCTCTTTTTGACGTACAGAATCAGATGATTGATTGATGGCTTTCTTCTGATTTAGTTAAAAAATAGCACTCATCATCGAAATGAACACATGAGTTTATTTCGATGATAAAACCCTGGTGAATGAGTACAATGGATTAGGATCGATTGAATCTTCATTTCCCTCCTCACCACTGGTCTTTCCAGCTTCCTGCCAGATGGCGCTTCCCTTCTCCTTCTTCTCCACAATGTACTGCTTGACGGGCAGTCCACCGTTGTTCGCTGGCGGCTTCCACGCGATGTCAATCCGGTCCTGCAACGCATGCTTTGGTTACGGTATAAAAGGGGCGGAGCCTCGATACCTTATCCCAGTCGACGACCTCCGGTTTGTCCACGGCATCGGGCACCTCGAATTCGTCCTTAGCAACGATGGCTTCGTCACCGACGAGAGGCTTCGATTCGCCCTGAAAAGATCAAAGATCATTCCTGAAGATCAAAACAGAAAGCAACGCACCTGTAGGTTGACAGCCTTCACTCTGAATTCGTATTCTTTGCCCGGAATGAGCTTGCCGACCTTGGCCGTCGTGTCGGAGAATTGGCCAACCTGCACTTTTTTAGTTATAAAAGCACAAAAGGATGCTCACACTCAGAAAATCACTTACATTGACGCTGTTCGATGCCTACAATAAACTGCCTAGCAAAGCCAGTTCTCGATAATCAGCTGTCAATGCTACAGTACCTCCTGCCACGTTCCTCTGCTCGTGTCCATTTTCTCAACGACGTAGTGGAGGACGTCCGATCCTCCGTTGTCTGCGGGCGGCTTCCATGACAGAGTGCAACCCTCCTTGTGGACCTACAGGAATATTTATTATGTCATTCAACGAGCTGTCTGGTTATTCTGACACGAGTACAAGGAATGAAGAGACACGTCTAACTGTCATAGCTCAAACCCAAAGACTATCGATGACCAACCTCATTGATCTTGAGCGGTCCCTCGGGTGCATTCGGAACGTCGAGTACGGTCACAGTGCACTGTGCAGTGTCCTTGCCGTGCTCGTTCTCCACTGTGATACGGTAGAGACCCGTGTCCGAGCTGGAAAGAAGTCAGTTCGCGATACTCTTTAGTTTTCATTTCGTGTGGGCGCTCTGCGTATCGTTGACTAGACTTTCAATGAACCTAAAGCCATTGCTTGAAACATAACTGGCACTTCATTGATAAGTTGGAAAAAAAATCATAATTTAAAAAAAATGATCTTTGATCAAAATTTTCACCGTTTCGCGGTGGGAATGGAGAACTCCGAATGAGTGGGATTGGAGACGATGGTCACTCGATCGCCATCTGCTTGAGTCACGTCGTTCGCCTTCCATGTGGCCACGGGAGTGGGTTCACCCTGAGATATGACATCATCACTATGCAATCTTCATGCGACAAGATCATTACAGGTTGTGCAATTCAGGAGATTCGCCAATATTAATTAATTCCAAAGAACCTCGAAGGAAACGTCCAGCTTGATTGGCTGTCCGGCACGCACGCGAATGTCCAGCAGACCGGCGAGGTTGATCTTGGGCGCCACTGAATCGATTTCGTGTTCTCAACCTTCTCTCGAGATTCTGTTGATAACCCACTCTTTCTGGCCTTTGCCACGATGGGATCGGTGGGCGACGATGGCTTGCCCGGGCCGGCCTTGTTCACTGCCTGAAATACCCTTTGTGTTTTTT
Source organism: Pristionchus arcanus (assembly GCA_900490705.1). Classification (NCBI taxonomy): domain Eukaryota; kingdom Metazoa; phylum Nematoda; class Chromadorea; order Rhabditida; family Neodiplogasteridae; genus Pristionchus; species Pristionchus arcanus. The sequence goes on from LS486216.1 coordinate 34,951, forward strand.
ATGAACAATTTTAATTTTGATAATTTCCAGTTGTGTTTCAACACCCCCGTATCTACACAGAATTGCCTTTGAAATAATTCATAAGCCGGAGACATCGAAAAAATTAAATATTACGTCTTGCTCTTCTATCATGTCTGTAGTGTCATTCTTTCCTGTACCTTTACTCTGAACTGGTATGTCTCTCCGGGCGTCAGTCCTGAAGCGGTGGCCTTGCACTGGTTGCCCTGCACCGTCGCGCACGGTACCCACTCGCCGTACTTGTCCTAAAATAATGGGTTTGCATTATCCGGTTCCGGTTCCAATTCCCGGATCTGGCTCCGGTCCCGTACCTTCTTCTCCACAACGTATCCCTCGATGGGCGCGCCTCCGTCGTTCGCGGGCGGCTTCCACTCGAGATCCACGTGGTCCTGAAATATTGGATCGGTACCAGCTCTGGTCCTGGTTCCTGGTGCCACCATATGGACCACTGGCACCATCCTAGTATCCTCATGGTGCCATCCTGCTACCGCTCCTGGTTCCACGCTCACCTTATCCCAATCAACGGGCACAACGTCAGTCGGCTCTCCGGGTTCATCATACGGGTTCTTGGCAATGATCGAATCGTGCATTGCGAGCGGCTTCGACTGCCCTTGCTTGTTCACTGCCTTCACGCGGAACTGGAAAAGGAGTCAGTTGGCGATTGATCTACCGTAATCTCAAGTGATAAGGCGGCCCACCTTGTACTCGTGTCCTTCCGAAAGGCGGCCGACCTTCAGCGAGGTGTCCGCGGTCTCGCCGCACTGAAAATGTGACATTCTATCGTAGTTACTTTTATGGGATCGAAAATGGCTATAAAGATTAAATTGCACTCACGGGCACCCATCTGCCACCGTCCTCCTCCTTCTCAATGATGTACGAAGTGATCGGGGAACCTGAAGAGGCATTTGGGTCATGGTTCCTGTGCTAGGATGGTAGTCGGTACCAGGAACCAGCAACGTACCTCCATCATCCTCGGGCGGGCGCCAGTTGAGCACGCATCCGTCCTTGGTCACATCGTTCGCCTTCAGCGGACCCTTCGGCTCGCCAGGAACGTCTGCAGATTGTCAATTTATATTTTTCTCATAATAAATACAGGAAATACTATCGAATAAACGTTCTTCATGATTTTCATTATACCATGAAACGTATTCTTCTCGTAATTTCGAAATTTCTCGGTGATGTAAAATAAATCTGATCGCTCACCCAACACGTTCACATTCACTTCGGCCTCATCCTTGCCCACTTCATTCGTAGCAACGATCTTGTACGTGCCCGAATCGATGCGGCCAGAGTCCTGAACGGAATTTGGACGGTTACGGTATTTCTGGATACTGTAGTCTCGGTTTACGGTAGGTAGATCACCTTGGTAGACAACTTCGTGTTGTTGTCGGTCGAGTTGTCGATCTTGGTGCGATCCCCGGAGCCAATCTTCGATCCGTTGAGGAACCTGTATGATTTTGGTAGTTTTTCATCCTTTTGAAAGCAAACGTTAGAGAACGTAAGTGTCTAAGCGCTAGGTATAAAGACTACAAGTAGGCACTAAGACTGTGAGTACGACAGTCTAAGACGACGATCATCTACTAACCACTCGATCTTCGGCACGGGTTCTCCCTCGACATTGACGTCAAAGTTGATGGTCATGCCAGCGCGAACGCGAATCTCGTTGAACATCGCACGATCGATCTTCGGCGGCACTAAACGAAATTTTTAGGGGAATTCAGGATACAGGGTAAGACACTTCCATAAAAGTAAATCAGCATGAAAGTTTTAAATCAATGTAGAAGCCACTCACGGAATCGTGCCTTGGCAACGAGTGTTCTACTCGGATCGGAGGGCGACGATTGACCGGCCTTGTTGATGGCCTTGATGCGGAACTGATACGTCTGACCGGGTTTCAGATGGTCGACGGTGGCTGTCAATTGATCGGCAGGCACCTTAATTACGTCAGAATTTTAAATTGCATTTTGCATAAGCTCAGATATGTTTCACGCTGTCTTCATCATTGCAGAACTTGGAATGATCCAATATTTATTTTGCGCCCAGTTTATAAACCAAATACCTGCGGTCCGGCGATCCAGTCTCCCACTGGGCCAGCCTTGTACTCCACTAGATAACCCTCGATGGGCGCTCCTCCGTCATCAGAGGGAGGCGTCCACTGCAGATCTGCGTGGTCCTGCAAGGGGCGTTGATGGCGCCAGGCAACGGGATGGAACCAAGACGGTACCATGGTACCAAATGTCTGGCATCAGGACGGAACCAACCTTGTCCCAATCGGTGATCTCGGGAGTGCCGGGCTTGTCGGCCGTGTCGAACGGATCCTTGGCAATGATCGATTTGTTGCCCTCGAGAGGATCAGAGTCGCCGTATCTGAAAGAGAGTATCATTACACCGTAACCAGCAGCTACAGTAATAATGCTGCCTAGGTGAAGAATAACACAAATTCTTCATACTAAACGCTCGATACAGTAACCGCCAGTTCCCTTCAAGACCCACCTGTTCACTGCCTTCACTCTGAACTTGTACTCGTGACCGGGCGTGAGATCGTCCACCTGAAGTACGGTACTCAGACTACGGTATCGATCTACCGTAAACGACGTAAACTCAATGGACCGAAACATCCGACCGCATTTCTTCAGGCATCTCCAAAACCATGTTTCTTTTTAATACCTTGAAGTGGGTGGTGGGCGATTCTCCGCACTGCGTCCATCTTCCGGTCGCGGCGTCTTGCTTCTCAACCACGTAGTGAGAGATCTCCGCGCCTCCGTCGTCATCTACAGTAATCCGTGATTATCGATTGAATATTGATTTACCGATTTCCAATTCGTACCGGGCGCCTGCCAGTCCAGATCGCATCCGTCCTTGGTCACATTGGCGATCTTGAGAGGGCCATTGGGCGTGGAGGGGTGGTCGAGCACGATAACCTAGGAGATTATCGATTATTTTTGTTTGATTTTAATGGTTTTATCAAAAGAAAGCTCAGAAAAAAGTGACACTTTTTGATACCGTACCTTGACTTCAGCAGTATCGATTCCATTGCAGTTCTCTGCCTTGATCGTATACGTGCCGGTGTCGTCACGGAGAGCGCGCTTCACGAAGAACTGCAAGAGAAATTTAATGGTAAAAATACTTCCAAGTCGACTTTCGCTCACAGTCATGGGCGGTAAAGATTATGATTTTTTTCAAAATTACCGAAGCGAGATTGTCTCCAAACAAAGATCAGAAAGAAAAGAAGCTCATGAAACATAACCCACCTTCGTTCTGTAGTCTTCATTGTTGATCTTCACACGATCGTCAGTCTCCAATGGTTTTCCTCCGAATGACCAAGTGATCTCTGGAGGAGGCTCACCCGATACGGGAATGTTCAGAGCGAAGTCTTGACCGGCGCGGACCTAAAAATATGCTCTCAATGACATTCGTTCCGCTTAGACTCGTTCAATTTTGGCTTATATTTTCGTATATTGTGATTGTGAACGAGTTTCTTCTACAGTAATATAATTCACCTTGATCTCCTGGATGGCGGATCTATCGATCACGGGTGCGAGGTTTCTCGGCTTGCAGATGACACTGTTCGATGCATCCGATGGATCTCCAGTGCCCGCCTTGTTCTTGGCCTTCACACGGAACTGATACTCCTCGCCTTCCTGGAATAGTACGAAAGATTTAGATGCGAACTAGATACTGTTATCTACTGCTTCTGAGGAAAATTATCGACTTGATTCACTTTTTTAGCAAATGCATAATGGTTGGATTGCATGTTCTCCTTACCTTCAATCCATCAACTCTGGTTGCCGTCTCTCCGGCAGGAACGTGCTTCACTTCCTTCCAAATGGGAGAGAACTTGTCCTTCACTTCGATGATGTACTCCTTCAAAGTTTATATTTTTGAATTGTACTCCTCGTCAGTACATTTTTATTGCCTATTCTTATTGTGCCTCTTCAGAACTATCCAAAAAAAGCAATAACTCATAAATGCGCATCGTGAAATATATCCCCTCGACTTGCCTCAATTGGCGCGCCTCCGTCGTTTACGGGCGGTTTCCACTCGAGATCCACGTGGTCCTGGAAAACATGAAGCTGGGTACCAGAAGTGCCCAAGGTTCCCCGGGACCACTAATGGTACCAGCTCGGAACCAATCGAAGGCCGCAACGTACCTTGTCCCAGTCGGTGACCTCGGGTGCTCCGCACTTGCCCGGTTTCTCGAATGGATCCTTGGCAAGAGTGGCACCAAACGTCTCCAGAGGATCAGATTCACCCTCGGCGTTGACTGCGGCCACGCGGAACTGGAATGAACGTGATGAACCAGATACTAGGAGCTGGTACCATGGTACCACGGTGCCAGGAATGGTACCACAGTACCATGAAGGAATGGCACCATGATACTATGGAACAAGAAATGATATATGAGGCCGGTTACCTAAGAATCGAACAAACGTTGGCACATATTTTTTTCGAAAATATGCCGGGAGGATTCTTGAGGATGCTGAATCTCGTGGGCAACTTTATTTCACGCAAACTCAAAGGGTAGTGCCGGGCTGCAACTCGGCTGTGACCGGGCAAAAATCACATTTTGGACAATAAATCAAGAACCAATGAACCGAATGACTTGAAAATTTAATATGGGCATAATGACATGCGTAGACTACGACTGGCCTAAAATCATGAATTTTGGTGATAAGACAGGAATGATAAAAAAAATTATTTTAAATAATAGGCAAAAGGGACATTCAAAAATTACACAGTTAGATGCGCCTTGTTCAGGGGAATATTTTTCATACCCAGGGTTGGGGAAAAAAGCTAGACATATTTTTGCTATCTTTGATTTTGTATTTCGTTTATCACTCACTGCACCGCGCACCTTGTGCGGAAAGTGAAGAATGGGAATGAATGAGAGTGAAGAATGAGTGTCAATGAAGAATGCGCGGTGCAGTGAGTGATAAATGAAATACAAAATCAAAGATAGCAAAAATATGTCTAGCTTTTTTCCCCAACCCTGGGTATGAAAAATATTCCCCTGAACAAGGCGCATCTAACTGTGTAATTTTTGAATGTCCCTTTTGCCTAGTATTTAAAATATTTTTTTTATCATTCTTATCTTAACACCAAATTTTATTATTTTAGGCCAGTCGTATTCTACGAATGTCATTATGCCCATATTAAATTTTCAAGTCATTCGGTACATTGCTTCTTGATTTATTGTCCAAAATGTGATTTTTGCCCGGTCACAGCCGAGTTGCAGCCCGGCACTACCCTTTGAGTTTGCGTGAAATAAAGTTGCCCACGAGATTCAGCATCCTCAAGAACCTATTACGGCATATTTTCGAAAAAATGGTGTACCATTCCCTTCGGCACATTGTTCGATTCTTAGGCAACCGGCCTCATATACCAGGTTACCACGATGCCAGGAAAGTATGTCACCAGGGTACTACGAATCCAGGAATGGTACCGTGGTACCACGGATCCAGGGATGATACCAGAGTACCACGGTGCCAGGGATGGTGCCACAAACCTTGTATTCGTGTCCGGGAATGAGTCCATCAACGACGGCATTCGTCTGATCTCCGTTCACTTTGAGAGCGGGCACCCATCGGCCAGTGGCAGTGTCCATCTTCTCGATCACGTAGTTGTCGATTGGCTCGCCTGCAAGGATGGTTTGGTACCAGGAACCAGGAACTAGTTTGGTACCATAAACCAGTCTAGAACCACGGATCCGTACCTCCATCATCTTCGGGTGCCTTCCAATCGAGAGTCACGTGGTCCGCGTTTACGTCAGAGACCTCCAGAGGGCCTTGAGGCGGCGTCGGCTTGTCTGTAAGCATAGTTTATTAAAAAGTTTGAGATCGCTTTTTGAACAATCTTAGAATGTATCCGTAGAATGAAAATTGCTGCAATACATTTTTTATAGAAAGCCATAGAAGATGGAATTTTGTGGAAGAACCTTTGAAAATTGTTCAGAATCAAAAAAAGCTAATGGAATAATTATGCAGTAACCACATCACAGTACTCACCAATGACGGTAACCTTCACGGTGGCCTCATCGGTTCCGTTCTCGTTGGTCGCCTTGATCTTGTAGGTTCCGGAGTCGCTGCGCTCGGTTTGACGGATCTGAAATGATCTTTGATCTTTGTTCCCAGCTGGTACTATACCTGTAGTCTGGTCTGGTACTCAGGGTTGTCCAGCTTGACTCGTCCGCCGTGTCTGATCTCGCGACCATCGGGGTAGTACCATGAGACATCGGGCACTGGCTCGCCCTCTACGGGAGTCTGCGAAGAATTGTATTATTATTTCTCCGAAACGTTTAGTATCGCTCGATAAACGACTTCCGCCGCAATTCTTCCTCCCTTTCCCTCGCTGGCTATACTCAGAGGAGCAACAACTTTACTATTTTGTGATTTGTACAAACTGCGATCAGTTATCAATTGAAACAGATTCTACATATATTTGACTGAGGAGTGAAACTCAACTGATCGGCTGATATTCGAAGTAAAATCAAACCTCGAAAGCGATCATCTGTCCAGCCTTGATCTTCAGATTCTTCAGAGGGCCGATCTTAGGCGTGAGATTGCGGGGCTTGGCGATGATTGGCTTAGAGGCATCAGAGGGATCCGAGTTGCCACCCTTGTTCACCGCCACAACGCGGAACTGAACGATATATTTTATTAATAATCAAATCAATTTCGTCAGTTCATAACAGTTTGATTGTCCAATTATATCGTTGAATTGGTTATGTTTCAACAGGTTTGTAAATTCACTGATTTTTACCGAACTTTTGTTCCTATCTCACCTCATACTCCTCATTCGGCGTCAAATCGGGAATGGTGGCGTTGGTCTGTCCACCGGGTACGGTCACTGCCGGCTCCCATCTGGAACGGGATTACGGTAGGGCGGATTATCGATTGGCTACTGTACCTTCCGTATTTGGTCCTCTTCTCGACCTGGTACTCAGTGATGGGCGCTCCGCCGTCCGAGTCGGGTGCGGCCCACTGAAAGGGATTGGTTTGAGGGCTGCTTCTTGGAGCGGGATCTTACCTTGATGTCTACGTGGTCGCTGTCCCAGTCGGTGGGTTCGGGTTTGCCCGGTTTGCCGGGTCGATCGAAGGGGTTCTTGGCGACGATATCTGTGTCGTTCTCGAGTGGATCCGATGCGCCCTCCTTGTTCACTGCCTTCACGCGGAACTTGTAGTGGTCGCCCTGTACAAATTCGTTCATTTTTACGATTGCGTTTGCCTGAGAAGTTTCTTAGGTGTTCCAATGAAAAAGTGCTGCAAATTGCATATTGATTGTGAATTTGGCTCATCGAGAATCAACTGTACCTTATTCAGGGTATCGCACACGAAGTTGGTGTCGGCAGTGCGTCCGCACGGCACCCACAGACCGTCCTTCGTGGACATCTTCTCCACCTTGAACAGAGATCAAAGATCAATTATCAGTATGGTATCAATAAGTTACCTCATAGTAATCGATGGGCTCTCCACCATCATCTTCAGGCGCTTTCCATGCGAGAGTCGCACGATCCTCGAAGACATCAGTGATGTCGAGAGGTCCGCCGGGTTTGGTGGGCTTCGAACGTACCTGCGATGGGAGTAGGATTATGAATCTTGTGAACTATTTTGGAAGTTGCCTTTCTTGGACAAGAAGTTCAAGTTCAGTTGAGTTTCAGAGTATGTGAAAAATATGCCTGTAAATTCTTTCCCAATTGAATGGAATCATGTAATCATGGCAAAAAATCAAATAATCAATTCTCTCACCTTGATCGTAATCGTAACTTGATCGCTTCCACTATCGTTCACTGCCTTGATCGTGTACTTGCCCGATTGCTTTCTCGTCGCTTTTTGGATGAGGAAGTGGGTGAGGTACGGTTCGTCTGAAGATCTCGTTTCTAAAGTAGAGCTTAGCGAGTGGAAGGGAGAAGTTGCAATAGCATTAAGAATGATGGTACTTCTCTCCTCCACACTTCCATCCATCTCACCACTGATCTGTGCCTTTGTCTGTCCGATTCCTCCATCGTTGAATAACCACGTGACGTCAGGAGCAGGTTCTCCGTCGATGTGCACGTTGAACTTGATCATCTCACCGACCTGCAACCAGGGGGTTTATGGTACCGATCTTGGTTCTGGTTCCGGCTTCTTGTACCGAATTTTATGGTAGCGATTGATGGTTCTGGTACCGGGTTCTGGTACTGTATTGAATGGTTCGGATAACTGGTACCGGGTACCACGCTCGGTTCCTTACCTTGACGGAGGTATCCTGAATGTCCTCGCGATGAATGCGGGGAGCAACTGAAAGCAGTGAAATGGTTGAGTTTCAGAAGGTATGTAAAGCAAGGAAAAATTCTTTCCGATTAATATTACTTCGTATTTGATATAACAAAATAATCATAAATAAAAGCGAGTTTGATTTAATTTTCTTACGATGTCTTGGCTTGGCGACAATTCCTCTCGTGGGATCCGATGGTTCACCCGTTCCTGCCTTGTTCTTGGCGGCGATACGGAACTGGAAATAATGATACTGTACTGGTACCAAGCAGAACCGATCCCGTACCTGGTACTCCTCTCCATGGTTCAGACCGGGCACAGTGGCCTTGGTCTCGCCTCCAGGTACCACAGCGGCCTCCTCCCAGCGACCATTCTTGCCCTGAATATGGACATTACGTGAATAAAAGATCAAAGATCACTGCTTACCTTCTTCTCGATGATGAAGCTCTCAATGGGCGCTCCTCCATCGTCGGGCTTCTTCCACTCGAGATCGACGTGGTCCTGGAACCAGGTTGGTACCATACGTGTACCATGGTACCAGGCACTGAGTACGATGGTATCATGGTAGGCGACCGCACTTACCGAGTCCCAATCGGTGACCTCCGGCACGTCCATCTTCTCAGGAGTATCGTACGGGTTCTTCGCGAGAGTAGTCGAGGCAGTCGTCAGGGCCTCCGATTCGCCCTCCTTGTTGACGGCACGCACGCGGAACTGCAAATTGGAGTGTTTGGTTCCGAACCATACGACCATGGTATCCAGGTATCGCTTCCTGGCACCATACCCTAGTACCGTAACACCGTACCTTGTACTCGTGACCCGACTGAAGATTGGGCACGTGGAAGTTGGTGACTTCGGATCTGCCTGCAGGCACCCATCTTCCCGTTGCCATGTCCATCTTCTCGATCTCATAGTGGTCAATGGGCAATCCACCATCGTCATCGGGCACCTGGAACCAGAAAGTTGGTGCTTGGTTCCGACTGGTTTCATCTTGGTTCCGACTTGGTTCCGATCTTACCTCCCACTTGAGGTCGCATGCATCCTCGTAGACGTTCGTAACCTCGATGGGACCGATGGGAATGGTCGGCTTGCCGAGAACGATGATCTCAGCGGAGTGGGTATCCTGGAATCAGGTACCATTAGCCATTGTGGTAGCCCCTTGGTTCCAGTTCTGGTTCCTGGTTCCCTACCTTTCCACTCTCGTTGGTGGCCGTGAGCGTGAAGATGCCGGCCTGTGCACGGGTCGCATTCGACAGCACGAACTTGGTCTTGTAGTCCTCGTACGTGATCTGAAATGGGTCCCAATTGGTACCAGGCTCGTTGGTTCGTTGGTTCCTGGTACTCACTCGGATCTTGGGGTCGTCGAGGACCTTGTCCTTGAAGGTCCAAACCTTCTCTGGAGGCGGCTCGCCTCGCACGGGCACATCCCATTCCACGTTCTGGCCACACTGAAAGGAGCTTGTGCTCAAGGTATGTATGATTGTATATTTTTTTGATAGTTTACCGCATGACATTGCTGTTAGGGTTTATACGAGTGATTTCAAGCACCTTTGAAACATAACATTTGCGCTCGTTTTGGAATGAAAGATCATCACTGCTGTGAGAATTAACAAAGCGATTCAATCTCGATTTGCCCACCTTAATCGTGATAACCTTCATCGCTTCCTTGTCGATGTACGGACGAAGTCTTCTCGGCTTGGCAACGACCTTTCTCGAAGAGTCCGATGCCTCTCCCGGGCCGGCCTTGTTGACGGCTCGCACGCGGAACTGGAGAATCGGTGTTTATCAGAAATATATTGAGCCGGAAAGTAGTACCTGGTATTCCTCGCCCTCCTTGAGGCCGAGCACCTCAGCCGCGGCCTTGGATCCGTCGACCTGGAATTAGGTTGAATTTTGAGAAAAATCGATAACTGCCATACCTTGGCGCACTCCTGCCACTCGCGGCCGTGCTTGCCCTTCTTCTCCACGATGTACTGTGTGATCGGCGCACCTGCGAGGATTATCGATTTATTAGGGATTCCAAGAGTACTGTAGCTCGGGGACGATTATCGATTGATTGCTGATAAGAATCGGCCTACCTCCATCGGTGGCTGGCGGAGTCCACTCAAGGTTGACTTTGTTCGCATCCCAGTCGACCACTTCGACGTCCGTCGGCTTGCCGGGGATGTCTGAATAGTGTTAGTTGAGAATCTGATGACGTCATCTCTCATTTCTCAAGATGTAGACGTTTTGAAAACGTCTTCCTACCGTATGGATTCTTGGCAACAGTTGCATCAGTGGTCGCGAGGGCATCCGATTCGCCCTCCTTGTTCACTGCCTTCACACGGAACTGGTACGTTTGGCCCTTCTTCAGACCGTCGATGTGCGCCTGAAAAATATGTTTAAAAAATTGTTTTTGTTATGTTTCAACAATGCCTTAATTGCCTTGTAGCACACTGTGGGACAGTATCCACCAATTATGCAATTCAAAAATAAAATACTGACCTTGGTATCCTTGACCTTGGCGCACGGGACCCACTTGCCCGTGTTTGTGTCCAGCTTCTCCACTTCGTAATGGGAGATTGGCTCGCCACCATCGTCATCTGAATGAGCGGATGATGGTGATATTTGATCTTTGTCCTCTCTTACCAGGCGCCTTCCATGACAGATTGCAGTTATCTTCGAAGACGTCGTTGACCTCGAGTGGTCCATTCGGTTTCGAGGGACGATCGAGAACGGTCAAATTGGCCTTCTCCGTGTCTTCGCCATGAGTGTTCTTCACGTGAAGCTGCAAAAGGAAAGAATTACTATTATAATTTCAGTCTTCTCCTGTTGAAATGTACTGGAAAGCAGATAGAGTTCGTCTCATTGTAGGGATAAGGGATAACTAGTGATACCAAGTACCTTGTACTCTCCACAATCGGCTCTCGTCGCTGACGGAATACAAAGAATGGTGTGCTCGTTTCGCTTCGTCTCAATGTTGAGATTGGCAGAGTCACCGAGTTGCTTACCTGCAAATATTATCCTGATTGTGGTATTACAGCCTAATGAATAAATCATAAAAAAATGAATGTACCATCTCCCTTGAACCACTTGACTTCGGGATGGGGTTCTCCTCCGATCTTCACATCCCATCTCACAGTCGCTCCTGCCTTCACAGTCAACGACTTGAGACAGTCGTGCTTCAGCCAGGCGGGCACTGAAAATCCATTGTTTAGCCAGTTTTTCATTACTATTTATGAAAATGAGTCGAGAATATCAGAGTAACACTTATTTCGAACAGTTATGATATGCGTGAAACATAACGAAAATCCAATTTGATTGTGGAGTTATTAGGGCAGAGACGGTCTTTCGACGTATTCTACTCACCAAACTTTGGTTTGGCCATCTGCTTCTCAGACGGTTCCGATGGTTGACCGGGACCGGCCTTATTGACGGCTCTCACTCTGAATTGATACTCCTGCCCCTCCTCGAGGCCCTTGATCGACGCTTTGCAGTCTGTAATTTACGCGTTTTAAGACTAATCAGCTAATTAGTTTTGTATTAAGTTTATTTTTTAAATAAAAAAATGTGTAAATAAGATCATACTCGGACTGGTGGCGATCTTCTTCCACTCTTTCGTGTGCGGGTCCTTCACTTCGATGATGTATTCCTGCATGGGAATTCAGTTACGATCTCTTTTGCAAATTTTATTTAGCATTGTTTTCGGATAAATTACATGTAAAGAATCAATTTATTTTTCTAACGTGGCCACGAAGAACGTATCGAAAGTGACAGTTCACAAAACGTTTAATGAACTTAGTGAAGCATAACTTGTTCTTGAAATGTTCACAGTGAATGAAGATAAGATAACATGAAGGAGACTTAATAACTATACCCCGATGGGCTTGAAAGGTTCTCAGTATAATAATAATAAGATACAATTAAGAAAACTCAAGAAATTTACCTCAATGGGCGCTCCTCCATCCTTCATGGGCGGTTCCCATTCTAGATCGATCCGATCCTTATCGTAGTCCGTGATCATCGGACGGCCGGGCTTGCCGGGTTCATCCCATGGATCCTGAGAGAGAGGGATTGGGTTAGCGAAAGAGGCTTTTATGAGTTCTATGGCCTCCAATCACGAATGTGCTTCACTCAATCTTCAGGAGAAATTCGCTCACAGATTTCGTGGTTTCAAAAAATCAATGGTTCCTCTGTTGGACCTATAACTCAATGAATCTGCATACAGTACCTTGATCTGGACGAATTGATCTCCAGACAGCGGTTCCGATTCGCCCTCGGCGTTGACGGCCTTGACGCTAAACGGAGCAACTTCGGCATCTCGATCATTATCGGAACGGAAAAATGTGATCGTACCGGAACTTGTAGTTGCCCTTGTTCTTCAGTCCCTTCACAGCCAATTGAGTCGTGGCTCCATCACACTTTCCGACCTCGACAAACTTGCCCTTCTGGTCCATATCCTGCGCCTCGATCACGTAGCCCTGCAAGCGCCGCGCATTTGTTTCTCGCACTCGATGATGAAAAGGACTAAATTTCGCAAGAAAAGTGCGCGGCCGCGCACTGCTTACCGTGATCGGGTCTCCACCATTATCAGCGGGCGGCTTCCAGTCAAGTGTGCAGCCGTCGGCGCAGATGTCAGCGACTCCAAGTGGACCCTGGAACCGGGGATTAGGACCAGAGCCGGAAATCGGGTACCAGGAGACGGTACCAGTAACGACGTACCTTGGGCGGGCTGGGACGGCCGACAACGGTAACCTTGGCGGTGCTTTCGGCTGAGCCAGAGGGATTCTTCAGTTTGATCGTGTATTGACCAGAGTCATCACGCACAGCATTCTCGATCTGAATATCGTTTGATAGTATAATACTTCCAGAGATCAAAGATCAAAGATCAACTTACCTTGAAGATGTGCTTTCCTCTCTCAGTGCTCGTCTTGATTCGCTGTCCCTTCAGTGGCTTTCCATCCATTTCCCACGTAACCTCGGGAAGAGGCTCGCCGGTGATTTTCACCTGAACAACCGGGGTTTATATTCTGGTTCTGGTTCTAAGCACGAAAATAGTTACCGTACCTCATACTTGATGGTCTCTCCGACCTTGATGCGAAGGTCCTTGATGCCACCATCGGGGAAAGAAGGTGACACTACAATACATATTTATAATCACAAACAAAATATCAGTATAGCGTGCTTCAGTGTCTCTCTTCTTCACAAGTTCTCTGATAATTTCTCACATCGACAAGAGAGGTACCGAAAGAGTTCCGAATAGCTACTGTGAGACAAGCAACATTGTATTACAAATAAGCGTTTTGTTACAGCGTGTGGTTGGAACATAAGAACGAAAAGCTCGTCGTTAAGCTCACGATAAGACATACTTGGTTTGGCCTTAGCCTTGATCGGCTTTCCATGATCACAGGGATCTCCAGCTCCGGCCTTGTTGACTGCTCTGACTCGATAGTAGTATTCCTTATCCTCGACAACTTTATCATCAACCAATTGATGCTTTCCTTCGCCCTCAGCGGGAACTGTTCCCAGTCTCTTCCAATCCTTCTCACTCTTCTCTCGTCTCTCAACTACATATTGAGTGATGGGAGACTTTCCATCGTCCTCAGGAGGTTCCCATTGGAGGGTGATATGACCCGCGTCTACGTCGACGGCATCCATGTTGCGAGGCTTGCCCGGCGTCTCTGGAACATAGACACTGGGACCGGGACCGGGTTTTAGTATATCGGCTTTGAGGACCGGGTTTGCTGCTGTTCACTAACTGACGGCTACGGATACGAAACGCGCTTGAGAATGTGGTGTGGCGAAAGACGCTGAGACGACAAGAGACTATTGGGACCGACTGAGTTAGTGGATACTGTTGCGTACTATGAGGCTAGCCAAGAGGACATGTAAAGAGATGCCAAGAGGGATGAGGTTACTGTAAGAGTGATACGGGAACTTACTGTAGGGGTTCTTGGCCAGAATGGTTTCTCCCGTAAGGGGATCCGAAGTACCGCACTCGTTCACTGCCTTCACACGGAACTTGTACTCTCCGTGCTCCTTCAGATCTTTCACCTGAACAATTGATCTTTGGTTTCTGATCTTTGATCTCTAATCGCGCACCTTGAACTCGGTTCCCTTGGTCTCGGCGACCTTGACCCAGTTTCCGGAGCGGCCCTCCTGCATCTCAACGATGAACGCCTGAAAAGAGTCGGAGTTTGATCTTTGACTCTTGATCTTTGATCTCTCTCACCTTCACTGGCTGTCCTTCATCTCCTTCGGGTTTGCCCCATACGAGATCCACTCCGTCTGCCTTGATGTTCTCGGTGACCAGAGGACCCTTGGGTGGCTGAAAAAGGAGGGTTATTGGAGAAAAGGGGCGTGGTCTGATAGGGGCGGAGTCTGCCTGCTCACCTTGGGCTTATCCTTGACGAACAACTCGAATGGCGCGATGGCTGATCCGCCGGAGTTGGACAACTCAAGGGCCCATTTGCCCGTATCGGCCAACTGCGGGTTCTTGAAGACGATCTCGGCGACGTCGCCGTTGATAACGACCTGAAGATAAAATATTAGATCTGTCAAATCAAATAATTTATTTCATGTATATGAGAGGGTAGACCAGGGAATATTTGGACTTAGGGGGCTGTAAGATTAAGAACCGCCTATTTCTCGTGCTACTATTTCAGCACTCAGAATTGTCAGTGAACACGCGAAATGAGGAGACTTATTCTACATCAACGCATACCTAGCGAGAAGATGATAATAATGTGCTCATAATTTCGTTTCGCATTTTTATTGGATTTGAAAGGGCGATCGTTCATGGAATGACGAACCTCAACCAGCTTGGCAGTCTCGGGGTCGATGGGCTTTCCATTGCGAAGAATGCCCGCCTTTGGGTCGAGGCGGCGCGTGCCCTTGATCTGAAGGGGAGGAATTATTTATTTGTTTCTGTTCACCATCATCAAACAAACATCATTTCAGACTGCTCGCTCAGAAATGATAGGTGTGAAGCATATCGGATACGCATTGCGCAAATTAATTCCATTCTGAGGAAAACGAAATTGTCTCACCTGGAAGGGTACTTTGACAACGACAGGCTCGCCCGCCTTTGCTTCGATCTTCTTCGGCTTCCAGTTGATCAGGGGGCGCTAAAAATCAATAATTATTCAAATAAAGTCAGTTGTCGATCGCTCACTTTCTCCGCTTCGAGTACGGTAACCGTACACTGGCCCTGGAGGCCGCCCGTCTCGATCTGGTAAACGTCGCCCTCGGTCATGTCTGAATAGTTGATTTTTGGGTACGGTAATTATTGAGTTAGGGGTAAGATACCGTACCGATCTTGGAGATCTTGAGGGTGTGCACTCCCTGACGGGATTGCGTCTCGAATTTGCCTCCCGGCATCGACGTGATCTGCTTGCCGTTGCGGAACCAGATACCGGGCGATTTCGTGTCCTGAACGGAGGAGCCGGGTTAGAAACCGGAACCGGGAATTTATCCCCTCACCTTGGTCTCGCAGCGAAGGTTGGCGTCATCCTTCTCGATGACCTCAGTATCGACGAGCTTGACGATGAACTTGTTCAGAGCTGCAATATGACATGTTTGAACCGGGAATCGAATCGGAAAAGAAGAGCCAGCAAATTGTCTAATGCACTTTATTTCAATTTCATTGGAGACTTTTCAACTATCTAATACAAGATCGGTACGTTTTCAAAAAAAAGCCATTGAAATAATGAAATATCCCCCCACTGACCATCAACAATCAGCTGTGCGAGTGTCTTATCGTCCTTGGTCGTACACTTGTACTCTCCGTGATCTTCGATCTTACACACGGCAATGATCAACTTGCGACGACGACCATTCGATTCCACTTTGAATCTGAACGAGTACCGTAATCATCAGTTCGCGATAAGTTTAGAGTATACTCCTACCGTATCATGCAAAATGAATCTACTGTATGTAATCATCAGTGCTCGATCAATCTACCGTATCCTTCAGCAAATGTACTTCCACGACAAGCGCTTCTAGATCGTACGACAAGCCTACCGTATCCTACAGTATTTCTCACTTCTTTCCATCGATCTTCATCTTCACTCCATCGTGCCACCATTCGACCTCTGCATCTCTGTCGTTGACGTCGCACTCGAGGGAGCCCGTGTCGTTCTGATATTATTGATTAGTCAGTTGTCGATGGACAACGGTAGTGCAGATTACTGTAGTCTCACCTCGTTGACCTTGGCGGACTTGAGCGGCACGACGAAGGTTTGACGCGGTTCTGAAAGTTTACAAGCATTAGGCAGTCCGCAACAGAGTTACTGGTGGAGTCGAATAATAAAAATCTTACCTTCGACATAGACCTGGCACTTGGACATGACCTCATTGGTGATCTTGGCAGTCCATTCGGCCTGATCCATCTCCTCGACTTCCTGAACAGAATTGTGATGAATACGGTAGAAATACGGTATTCCAACTTCTTGAATCGATCACACAGTTAGCTATTTTTAAGATTGTTCTGAATGCTGCGAACATGACACTGAATTTGAGATCTCTCAACATTCTTGAACAAAGCGTGAAACATAATCATCGATTCCCCTCAATTCTCAACCATTCACAATTCATCAACTCTAATTCGATACCTTGATGGTAATGGTGCATCTTCCGACGGGATCCTTGTCCACGATGTAGCGAGGATCGTCACTGGAATGGATGAATTGGCAAGATTCCAGGATTCAAATTCTCAAATTGGAGGGAAACTAACGGATTGATTTCCTTGCCGTCGCGAAGCCACACGAGAGGGGCACGAGGAGTGTTCACCTGATGAGGATTGCGTGATAATTAGGCCACTTTTTTCCTGTGGGAGTGTTATCTTCTGGATCGACAACTGATTTATTTCGCTTTGAATACTGACCTTGCAAGTGAGCACTCCCTGCTTCGTGCGGTAGATTTCTTGCGTGTTGGGCAGAGGATTGAGGAAGGAATACTTCATCGGGGGCTCTGCAATGATTTTTAAAATTATTTTTCCGTTTGAAACTTTTCATTGTTCTCCCAAAGACAGCATTCTGCATTATAGATATCTGATAAAATGTTTCTTACCGAGCACAGTCAGCTGGGCATTGCACTTGACGCCGTTGGCCTCGCAAGTGTACATGCCGGAGTCATCGACCTGCAATTTGGTCGTTATCGATTGAAAAGGGGCGGAGTCTAGATGAAAAGGGTACCTCGGGATTGTTGATGATGAGCGTGCACACGTTCTTCTCGATGATAATCTTGTACTTGAGACCTGGAATTCATTTTCGATAAAAATAGTTTCTCACATTCACTCGTAATTCTGCGGAAAACCAATGAATAGAATACACTCATTGAGCTCCAAATCTTGAAATTCCTCACCTCCGGAGAACACTTCCTTCCTGTCCTTGTACCATCTAATCTTCGCATTCGGTCTCGAGTACGTGCATTTCCACTCGCAGATCTTGTCGACCTGCAGTGCAAAAATGACCTAATCTTCCAAGAAAAGTGCGCGGCGCGCGGCAACAATCGCGCACCTGCTGCTGGACGGTCTTCGCCTGGAGGGGCTCCGTCCATTGCTCCACCTTTTTCCCGGGGAACATTGATTGACGGCTGGAAAATTTGAAATTGGGGCTCATTTTTAGAATATTTAGAAATTCTGGTCATTTCTAAGAGGAAATTGAAAATGCACAAATATTTGGCGCGAATTCAAAATTCAAATAAACATTTATTCGTTACCGTTCAGCCTCGCTCATCGGCTTGGCCTCCTTCTTCTCCTCCTCGCCAAACTTGTTGTATTCTCTGCAAAATTTTTGTTAGTACAAATCAGTTAAAAAATTTCACTGACGGCATCGATGGAAAGGTTTCAAGCTGGACTAGTAGAACAAGCAAAAAACGTACTCTCGAATCTCGCTTATGTTTCACTGGTTAGATATGACAAACAAATTTCAGTATTATACGATTATTCGTTGCATTATTCTCAATAACAAATATAGTTTCTGGGGAGCTTCCTAGACGTTAAAAAATTCCTACCTGTGCTTGAGATTAGATCGGAAATCGGCATCTCCGGCTGCCGTAGTCACCAGCAACTTCACATCGATCGTATCCGAACCGTGCTCGTTGGTGATGGTCAGCGTGTACGGACCATCGTCCTGAATTGACGATTGGTTCTGGGTTCTTGGTTTCTGGTTCCGGTCCTTGGTTCCGGTTCCTGGTAACGAACAGAAGGCCGAAATGGTACCTGGTTTCTGCACTTGGAGATGGCGAGGGAGATCATATTCGTTTCTCCGTCGGTAATGTGCTTGAAGCGACCGCCAGTCATAATCTGTAATTAAAAGGTAATTTCATCCCGTTGATTGATCAAGGCCCAGGAACTTCTTCGGGTTTCATAATTTTCTCAATGATTCAGTAATTATTAGGGTTCTCTTGATTGAATAGATTACGGAATTTGGAAAAAAAAAAGAAATTTCTGCTCTGGTTGTGAGAGTGAGTGAGGAATGATGAGATAATGGATCTCAATGGGTATTCCACTGGAATTCTAATCCAATTCAATTCTAAGAAGAGAACCGTAGTGATTATTGATTTTTATTCTCAGAATAGCAGAAAACGGCCTATGATGGCAATTATTCTTTCATTGATCTCGTTTCGTTGATCTTTCATCCGATTTGTTGATTTTTCATTTGATTCAATGATCGATCGTCATTCGATATCAAAAGATCCCTTTACCTCTCTCATTCCCTTGGACCACTTGAACGTAGGCGCGGGATTTCCCTCGACGCGGCATGTCAGGAGGGCGGTCTCGTCTGAAATGAATAATTTTCGGCTGTTCCTTCACGAATTGAGGATTCATAGTTCAGTTCTCACCCTATTTTCCATAAAACGCAAATTTTTCAACCATGTGATTAGCTCTACTAATAGTCCATGTTTTCTATTTTTTCTGCTGTTCCATTCAATAAAAGTGCGACATCCAGTACTTTCTCCACTGGAGAGATCGACGAGGGAGGGAGAGTAGCTGACTCGAGTATCCCCTTCCATCGCTCCCTCCCTCTCCCCTCATCCTCGATGAGATCTGTTTGCTATCCACACTCATCCGAATGCGCGGGCGTGTGCACAAATAAACAACTGTTTCCGTGAAAATCGGCGCGAGTTCCCGGAATGGAATCGCCGGTTCGAACAAAGATTTCTACATGGAAATCCAGGCTATTTCTCACAGAAATCCACTAAGCAATTTAGCCCTTACTGTAGCACAAGACATTATTTTTCTCATGTTGTGCGCATTTTGTGAGCTCGTGAGTACGTGAGCTTTTTGCTTCCTATTTTCTCCAAAGATCCTGGCCTCAAAGCGATGGGAGGGGAGAGATGGCAGGAGGGAACTCTGTGCAGTGTAATAGAGTGGCAAAGATAAGCGAGAAGAGACGAAGAGGAGGGAGAAGAAGATAGGGTGGGAAGAGCCGAGGAGAGGAGAGAGGCGATAACTTATCCCCTATCAGAACCGATCAATAAGATCAGGAACATTTTTCAAAAAAATATTTTTGAACTTACTCTCTACGACAGTCACGGATTCCGGTACTTCCACGATACGGGGAGGCGTGGCAGCATTCGGAGCCGGTCTGCAAAGGCCAAAGATCAATTATGAATTCGCAAAAAATAGTTCCAATTCGACTTCATACAACCGACTTCATTAGCTTTCACGAAAATCGTAATTTGAGTTCCATAAAAATCAAAGATCATACTTGAGCGGCGTCGAGGGCTTGTCCATAATCTCAGCGATGGACTCGCGTCTCATATCGATCGACGATCTCCTCTGCAAAGATCAAAGATCAACTTTCAATCCTTTTTCGATGTAAGCTCACTCGTTAGCTGGATCAGTAGTAATGGAAGACGATGAGTATCTCTTGGACAGGACAGATGAAGGGAGGAATGGACACGCACTCTGTATTAGGAACAACTTGGCAAGAAATGGCTCTTCTTATTTCGAGTGATCTCTCCCCGTTTCTTGCCAAGCCATCCTAATTCCTCTGGTATGGAGTTCCTCCTAGGCCACCTAGGAAACTAATAGAAGTCGAACTAGGAGGCCTATAAGGAACTTAAGACCAGAGTCTGTATTAGGTTGCACTCGGGAACAAGGTGTTATGGCGAGAGTCGGAGGGAAGGCTTCAGAAGTACGATGAGGATGCTTACGACGCTTCCTCTCCTATCGGATTCCCCGGGACGAAGGGATCCTCTTCTTTCCATCTGAGCGAGTGCGGCAACGGTCTGTCTTCGAAGACCGAGCTTCGATTGCTCGGCATCAGAGCCAGAATCGGCATCAGCCGACATCTTCACCACCTTCTTCAGTTTGAAGCCTCCGATCTCGCTCTTCTCTTCTTCATCGTGCGTAGTCCTCTTGCCTACTTGGCGACCCTTGAGAGAGTCAGCTGCTGCCTTCGGGGCGGCCGGCTGGAAACAACGGTAAAATACTTATTTTTTTTGTTTATTTTTACTTATTATTGTTTATTTTGATTTAATTTGCATTGAAGTTTATTGGAGATGTAACACAAAAGGTTAGCAGCACTCAGCAACGCGTTAGGCAAACGAGAAGGGAAGTAATCAATCGATACGGCGTCTACCGTACCCTCTCCGTTCCCTGAACCTCCCCGGGACGGGGCGATTGAATGGAGACCCTCTTGGACGTCTTCGGAGATGCCGTAGGGTCATCGTCGGAGAGGGAGATCGGCGAAGGCTTCTGCAATGGACAGAGGGAAAGATAGGGGAATGATAGAGGAAGGGGGAGGGAAAGGAGTGCTAGCTCGAGATTCCGAGGCTTCATTCTGTACGAATGATACTCCGTATCTCAAACTCACATTGTCAGATAGTCAGTTTGTCAGATAGGAAGAGGAGCGATTACATTGATCCATGTGTTAGGAAAGCGGGGAAGTAAGGGAATATTGCTTCAGCAAGTAACATACATCACTTGTAGACAGAGTGAAACACAACCGTTAGAACACAATTTTGACATGAATCGAACGCAACATACATTGACTTTCTTCAGTTTGATTCCCTCCATTCCTCCTTCCTCCTTCTTCTCTCCAACCGTTCTCTTCTTTAATCCAATTCGATCAGTAGATGTCTTTGTCGATGAGCTTTCCTCCACTTTCGTCGATACTTTTCCGTCTCCATCGACAGTTGTCGTTGTTTTCTTCACCGTTTTCCTCTCCACTTTCTTCAATTGAACCGAAGCAACGGATGAATCAGAATCCGCTCCGGTGTCATCTCTGATGACCTTCTTCAGCTTCACGTTGAATCCGGCTCCATCGTCTGCCGGGGGCGCAGCACGACCGACTTTCTTGAGGGCAACACCGAATCCGGACGACTCCTTGGCCTCCTCTGGCGCTGGGACAGTGCGCTTGAGGGTTGGCTTCTGCAAAAGGGGACCGTATATTAGGACATGGACGGAAAACAAGGCTCGCATCTTTTTATAATGCGAGCGAGAGCCAGACAATGGACTAAAAGACGGACCTGGAATCCGTTGCCGGATCCACTGCTGGATCCGCCGGCTTTCTTCAGCATCTCACGTCCGTACATGGTTGCTGCTGCTGTTGGGAGCTAAAAGCCGGATGCGGTTGGGACGACCGCTTCTGGCTCTCCGGCTCTGATGTCTCCGTACGCGTCGACTTGACGCGTCGCTTGCTGGGCGGCTTGGCGCGTGATGCGCGCGTGGTAGTCTCCCGCGAGGTAGCGTCTTCTTCGAATTGGGGGAAGACTTTTTTGTGATATCGATTTACGCTTTGGCTCGGCTAACGCTCGCGGCGCGCGAGATTCCGATCACGCGCACCACACGCGGATAAGTAGAAGTGAAGCGACGCGGCGGTCGCGGATGCGGACGCGTATGAGTGATTGAGACGCGCGGAAGGTGTCTGGGAATGGGAGCAGGGATTGGTGAGGGATGGAAGGACATGACACATGCAACGAACACGAACAACGACACTCAAACGGTGCAATAGAAACGGATATCGAAGGAGTTGCACGAATCAAACAGAGATCTACACGTGTTGTACGATCGTCTAACACGAATGAATGACGAAATGTGAATTCGGACGACGACAAGTTGGACAAGAAACGTGACGGGAACGGGAAACATGGAGAAGAGCAACAAGAAGAGAACGATAAACTGAGAAGAGCGAAGAAGAGATAGAAGAGAGATAACTGATAAGGGATCGATAATTTTGGATATAGAGCAATATGTGCATAATTAATAAATTAAAATAGGAGTTAGTGCACACCTCAACGGCCCTCTTCCTTCCCTTCTGAAGGGGCTGCGAGAACGAGGGAAGCTCGGAGATCGACTCCGTCATCTCATCCTGAAAAGATGCATATTTTGGGGGTCCATGATGAGATCAGAGGTAATTATCTCGGTAATTGTAATTTTTTGCATGGGATGCTTTTGTTTTGTACAGTGCGCAAAATGCTTTACAACTAGTGCAGTACGTAAAAATGGTAAAATCATTGCTGAGAAATATCAGAATTGGCAATTAGCTAAGAGACAAATTATAATAGACATTCAAACATACTTCCGACTCCTCTCCAACTCCCATCAGCTTCCTTCTGGTCTCCTCCGGAATCGTAAGACCGGAGCCGGGAAGTTCATCGATTTGGGAGAGTTCATCCTGAATCAGGGTCACCGGTTATTGATTGGACTGTTATTGATTATTCTGGGTCTCTGGCATTGGTCATTGTTTGCTTGTTGCTTTGCATGCATGCAAGGGTGTCTATTTCACACGAGTGAACGGTAGTCCAACACGGCACTCGCACTCAAGTGGAAAAGAGAGAAGATGTTGTTTGTATGTGTGAGAAGGAGAGGAAGATGGAGTTAGAACAGAGTAGTTATCGAGTCGAGTTAATCGATATTATCCGGAAAAAAGATGGATAGAGATAAGAGTTGTGTAAAAGTGTGTGATCAGAAGAGGAGGAGGAGGAGGCGTGGGCAAACCCCCGGTAAACCAGGGAGAGCAGCTCTCCTCAGCTAGACTTCTCTCTTAGTCTCTTCCCATCCCCTGATCCCTCCCGTCTCTACTCTCACTGGGATCTCTGAAATCAGTGCACTCCCTTGGCTTATCTGTTTGAAACAATACACAGCTTCTCGTCTGGTTTTCCACGAATCCCGTTATCCCTACTGAACTCTCTCCGTCCTACTCGCAAATGTGAGGATAAGGCAAAAAAGTGCTGAGCGAGAGCAGCGAAAGAGCGGCGACATGAGAGAGATGGATGGATGGATTGAATTGAATTTAGATCGGAAGATGAAGAAGAGCGTGAAAGTCAAGATAGTGACGTATTGCACAAAAATGTTTAGAATTGGTGGAAATTGTATGAGGAAACAACGTTGCTTCTAACGTTTAGAGAGGACATAGTGAGATTTCACATCAGGGTGAAACTCATTCTGCGCAGCGCAGCATTGCAAGAATGAAGTAACCAGAGAAGTGCGAAGAATCTCGAACAAGTAAGCAATGATAACTCTCATCTGCGCCTAGCGGAGGGGTGTCAGACTATCTTTCAGAGTAAGAGATGAGAGTGACTAGAAGAGACGAAGGAGCGAGGAGGGATATTGGTAGATAAACAGTAGAAGAGACGTGAAGAACGATGGAGTGGGGAGATCTCTCACTTGAGTATGGGGAAAGGACGTGGGAGAGGGATGGAACCTTTCCCACATTTAGATGTTTGTTGCGCAAAATGGACTGAACGGTGCAAAGGTTAGTATTCAAACAAATTAGCATGCATAAACGAAAAAACTGTTACTTAACCACCTCAATGTCACTGTCGCCCGAGCTCGCGTAGGTGAATTGAGCGTCGGATTCGGAGTCTGACGAGTCAGGAAAGTCTACAGGGTTCCAGTGAACGCGGTTGCGGCGCCTACCGCGGACATCTCCACTGAATCCATCAGATGATTTGTTTATTGCGCTCTTTTTCGTACGATGCTGGAACTCATGGTTGTTAGAGATTTCATCAATCAATGCTTCGGTCGAAGATGGGACTCCCTTAGACCGATTCATTCGGAATTTGTATTCTTGACTGTCTTGATCACCAATCATTCTCTCAACCGAAGATGGGACTCCTTTCGATTTCTTCATGCGAAACTGGTAGTCTTGGCTGTCAGAAACTTCATCAATCAATGCTTCGGTCGAAGATGGGACTCCCTTAGAGCGATTCATTCGGAATTTGTATTCTTGACTGTCTTGATCACCAATCATTCTCTCAACCGAAGATGGGACTCCTTTCGATTTCTTCATGCGAAACTGGTAGTCTTGGCTGTCAGAAACTTCATCAATCAATGCTTCGGTCGAAGATGGGACTCCCTTAGAGCGATTCATTCGGAATTTGTATTCTTGACTGTCTTGATCACCAATCATTCTCTCAACCGAAGATGGGACTCCTTTCGATTTCTTCATGCGAAACTGGTAGTCTTGGCTGTCAGAAACTTCATCAATCAATGCTTCGGTCGAAGATGGGACTCCCTTAGAGCGATTCATTCGGAATTTGTATTCTTGACTGTCTTGATCACCAATCATTCTCTCAACCGAAGATGGGACTCCTTTCGATTTCTTCATGCGAAACTGGTAGTCTTGGCTGTCAGAAACTTCATCAATCAATGCTTCGGTCGAAGATGGGACTCCCTTAGAGCGATTCATTCGGAATTTGTATTCTTGACTGTCTTGATCACCAATCATTCTCTCAACCGAAGATGGGACTCCTTTCGATTTCTTCATGCGAAACTGGTAGTCTTGGCTGTCAGAAACTTCATCAATCAATGCTTCGGTCGAAGATGGGACTCCCTTAGAGCGATTCATTCGGAATTTGTATTCTTGACTATCGTGATCATCAACCATTCCCTCAACCGAAGACGGGACTCCCTTCGATTTCTTCTTTCGAAACTGGTAGTCTTGACTATCAGATGTTTCATCAATCAATGCTTCGGTCGAAAATGGGACTCCCTTCGACCGTCGCATTTTGAAGTGATAATCATGACTGTGTGAAGTTTCTTCAATCATCCCATTAGTGGTGGAAGTAGTACTCGATTTCTCCTCAGCACTCTTTTCAATTCTCGCTCGAAGTTCCCTCACTTCAGCTTGCACTTTCTTATTCCTCACTTTGAATTGAAACTCTTCTCCATACTGTCGGTCATGAACCTTTCCAGTAACATGTTTGCCAGAACCGGGCAACGACGATTCGGGCCTTCGAGCCGTTGAATAGTCAATGATATGCCGCTCAAAGTGTTCCCTCAGTGCTCCGCCAGGCAACTTTCCCAGGACGAAGGAGTGAATCTCGGAGATGGTCGATGCTTCGGAAACGTCGTCGTCATCGTCATCAGAATCAGAAGGCACGACGAGCGATGGACGACGAAGGATCTCCTGTCCGGGGATCTGAAGCCCGGCGATGGATGCCTTCCTATCGATAGCTGCTGCCTTCTCAGCCTTTACATGGGCCAGTCGCTCTTTAGCCAGGAGGAACTCCGGTTTGGCTTTCTCCTTGGGGGCTTCGGGAACGATTGAGGGGCGACGAGGGACTGGCGAGAGACGACCGGCCGTTGCCCATGATGGTTTGGTCGGAAGGGAGATGTTGGGCACGGAGAGACGAGGCGAAGGCTTGAGCTGCACGGCTGGATGGGGTGGTTGAGGGGACGTTGGACGGGGGCTGTAGGATGGTCTGAGAATCGGACTTCTAGTCTGTTTCAAGGGCTTCCTAGGTTGTACGGGCAGTGCTTCTGAGATGGTCGTGTGATCACTATCGGCGTCCTCCTCATCTTCGTCCACGTAGAATGAACTGACGGACGTGGACATACTGCAATTAGCGGGGCGACTGTACTAGCAACAGTATTCGCGGAACGAAATAAACTGTTATCGAAAAATCGAAGGGAATCGTAGGCTAGTAAAGCTGCAAAAGAAACTGCTGGAGGAGAGGGGGAGTGAGGGGGAATGGCAAAGTCATGATCTTTCAACGGAGCGGGGGATGGATGAGACCGGAAGAGGCTCTCGATCTCAACGCCAGATGTGACGAATCGAGGATTGAATTCATTCAGTCAGCAGGAGAAACTCATTGACGAGCCACGCTGAATAGCTATTCTATGGGACGGGAGAAGAAGAAAGATCTGAGAAAGATGAGGGACGACTTTCTCCCTCCCACGCGGAGAAGAATGACTTGATGGAAGAAAAAGTGTTATGAGTTCGCTCTCTAAGTGAAATGGGGCCGGCTCTCGGAGTTAGAAGTAAGAGGTGTGAGAAGGCACGACAAACGTTAGACTTTCGGGAGGGGTATGAAAGATCAAAGATCATGTACGCACCTCTTCCTTGTCGATACCACTTGTGCGACGGGACGATCCTCCCCGCTCCTCTCGCTCGCTGCGGTCTTCTGCAGCAGCGGCAGCAGCTGCAGCTGCAGCAACCTGCGCGCGAGATGGCGGAGCCTGTTATTTGTGGTTATTTTGGGACTGAACTGTACAACTAAACACTTGTTCAATTCGCATCGCTATTCACGTTGTTTGTGAAACATAACTCGTAAAACATTTCGAACTAATAAAAAAGTGAAACGAACAGGCGATCGACTCTTGCTCTTGCTGCTTCTCTTCGCGGCATCCGACTTCTTCTTCTCGGCCTATAATTTTTCGTTTTATCCGTTGAGCTCGACTTTGCGCTGTCTCTTCATTCTGCATACTCTCGCCCGCTCCATAAACAATAAAGTGAGCGGAATGAAGCAACAACTTTCCAACTAATCTATATTAGAAACGTTCTAAGATAGCAGCAGCAACTTTGTAACTAATCATGTCAGCAAATAACGTCCCAAGAGAGTCTATCAAACAATGAATCACATACCGGTGCCATCAACGATCCACTAATCTCATCATCCGATGGTTCGGGAGCTGCCAGCCGACTTCCCGTCGAGCTCTTCTTCTGTGCTGGTGGGGAAGCGTCACGGGGTGCGTGAGCGTACTCTTCGTCTGCAGTTGAGGCTATTTCAATTGGCAATCGTTCTATTATCAAGGTACTTGGGGTTCACTGCTGGGAAACCAAGAGCAAAAATAAGAGGCAAAGTAAATGTAAAGTTGATTCCACAAGAAAAATGATTTTACAGAAGTGATTTTACAGCAGCTCTTGGCATAAATTCAAGAATGATATAAGGTGGATAAGAGAAACGGTTGCCAACTCACCAGAGTGCTCCAGTTTGACCATGGCCGAGCTGTGGGCCTCTCCGTAGTCAGAGTTGGCTGCGCACTTGAACAAGCCAGTCGTCTCCTCGATCAGACTGCAAGAGATCAAAGATCATATTGAAAGATCAAAGATCAAACTCCGAACCGATTGATGGTGAGTCTGGCCAGGTTGCCGTTCCACGATTGCGAGTATTCACTGGACGAGGATGAGATCATCTTGCCGTCCCTGTAAATGCAGTTTTTTTTTGTATTCAGGAGAACCTATGGTTCCAGTTCTCGTAGCAAACTCGTCAAATTTTGCCCATGTTTACTAAAATTTTACCCAGATTCTAGATTATGTGGTGTAGTACTCACTTGAACCATTGGATGGTAGTGGATGAATGGCACTGGAACTCGACCTCGATAACGACACGATCGCCCTGCTTGCCAGACTGAAAATGGTATTCATACAGTGAGTATCTTTATTCGACGTTCCCCTTGATCATCGTATACCTCAGTGACTAATGATTGATAATATTCTATTCTATCTTTCATCCGGATAATCTTCGCAATTGCATACCTTGCTCAGCGCGGGTTCGACCACGACCGGAGCCCGCTTGAACTTGGCATTGGCAGCGTTCGATTCGGCCGAAGGAGCGGTGGTGCCAGGCTTAGGACTGGAGAGGCGGGATCTGGAGAAAGCGTGTTAGGTTTATCAAAGATCAAAGCCGGGCGTACCGTTTGTCTCCGCTGGGCGGGAGGCCTTCCTTGCCCGCAGCAGCGGCCGAGTCGGACTTGCGCTTTGCTGCGGCTGCAAAGTGATTGATTTGTTTGTTGAATGTATTGAATTTTTGTTTGATATAAAAGTCCAGATCCACTATTGCATCGTCGTCCCATCACAATTAAAATATTCTCTGAAAAGCATTTAAATGGCATTCCTCATTTCTCCTCAAACAGTCAGCAATCAATCATTTCTGCTCTGGATAAAAGAAGCAGCCGAATTATTGATGGAGACACGAACACATGTCAGCACACTGCTTGCAACATAACTTCCGCTTTGTCTTCGAAAGATCAAAGATTAAATATCACAGATCACTCACCCGCATCGACCTCCATCTTGTCGCTGCCTCTGCTGCCACGACGCGAGTCCGATTGCTGACCTATAGAGATCAAAGATCAACCTTCGAGGATAATTCTTGATATTCAGAATATAATCATGGAATAAGCGCAAACCGAAATTCAGAGATCAAAGATCAACTAACCAGCTTGCGCGCCTCTCGCGTCTTCTGGAGACAGTGTGGTCGCTCCCTCTTGCGTTGGCGTGGAGGTGCGAGATCTGAGAGATCAAAGATCAGAATCCGAGGCGATCAGAGATCAAAGATCAATCTCACCTCAAACTCTTCTTGGGCGTTCCCTCTCTGCTCTTCAGCTGTTTCTTGGGTGATCCAGGTCTGCTTCCTCCCTCTTTCGGACCTCGCGAGGGCGGACGAGGAGAGGTATTGTCCTGTAAAGGAAAAAAAGGGCCATATTCGAGGCACTAGGCCCAGTAGATAGAAAGCGTGATATTCTGAAAATACTGCAGAGGCACAGCAAACCAATTTATGATGTGGCTCTATGATTCATCAAGAGGTAAAAATTTAATACCTTGTCTCTCTTCACCGAGGGCGACTTGGAGCGACGACTGCGTGAGGACGGCTGCAATAGAATGGGTTACTTTGATATAGTTTCTAATGCACGTTTTAATTTTCGATCAGCCTCAACTAACAAGTAGCAATTTTCGAATAACCCATATCCGTATTTCTAATGAATTAGAGTGGAATAGAATGCGAGAACCTTACAGAATATTCTAATTCACTGACCCTCTTCCTCTCTGCAGGTTCATCATCAGCCGGAGCCTCGAAGTTGAGTGCGAGATTGGCGTTCGTCTCTCCTTGGTCGTTCTTGATGTTGCATCGATACTGGCCGGCATCGGACGCGCTGGGACCCTGCAAGAATCGCATTTGAAACTGATTTGGGTCGTTCTGTCTGGTTCTATCTGTCTGATTTGGGCGTTCTGTTCGATCTGGAAAAACTCTGGTGTGCCGCCCCAACTTGGATCCAAGCCTGGAGGCAACTTGGAAATCGCATTTGGTCTCTCCATTCTCCATGCTATCTCGCTTTCTCTTTTTCTCTAACTCTGTCACCCAAGTTGGATCCAAGTTGGATCCAACTTGGGCGAGAGAAAGAGACAGAACGAGAGAGTATGGAAAATGGAGAGAGCGGGGTTTCCAAGTTGCGCCCAGGCCCGGACGCAACTTGGAAACCCTAATTCTGCTTGGATCCAAGTTGGGGCGGGACACCAGAGAATGATGATAATGCTGTCTCGGTCTTCTCAAAAAGGAAAAAAAATTTTGCTTGTTTGTTTGGACACGATTCCGAATTAAAAGCAATATTTCACGATGATGTACAAAGTTCAACATGGTGTGAAACATATTTGAAAATCACTTTTTTTCACATTTCGACACATTCAGCAAAATTATTGGGAATTATTATTTTTGGACATAATTCGCCTTCTGAACAATATTTCTCTGCGGCGAACAAAGTTGAACGTGGCGTGAAACATATTTGAAAATCACTGCCACTCTTCAAACAAATAATATTTGAAACATAACGTACGCGAATCTCTAGCTGGCACAGATAGGTGCTGTCTCCGAGTGGAGTGAAGACCTCGTGGAAGATACCTCCCATCGATAGAGGAACGCCGTCCTTCATCCATCTGAGATGATTGAGAATGAAACAATGACGAATAACAATGAAAACCCAACAGAGAAAGATAAGGACTAGGAAACGTGAAGATCAACAACAAAATCGTTTTGTCAAAACGAATGTAAATTCATACCGAGCAGTCGGGACACTGGCCGATTTCACACTGCATTCCATCACGATAAGAGCGCCTCCGTCCTGGAATTGGGATAAATATTCAACCTGCATTTAATTTCAGATCAATCTATCCATTCTAGATTGATTCGATTCGCACTGCGATACTTGTGAATCAAACAGGTTATTGGCTAGATGATCTTTGATCTCTGCTCACCTTCGGAATGATCCTGGGACGGCCGACGAACACGGGGCCACGGGACTTGGCCGAGTCGTCGCCTCCGCCTCCTGAATAATTCGAATTTGGATTTGGCGCCACAATTCTCATCAAATTAAATTTTCCATACAAAATGTCTGAGTTTTCATGAATTTCCGGTTCAAAGGTACGAAATTCAAATATTCGTACCGGCGAAGTTGAGATTGATATTGGCGTTCGTTTCGCCGAGCGGGTTCTTTGCATTGCACTTGTACGATCCGCCATCATCGGCGTTCGGCTCCTGAAATGAGAAATATTGCCCATTTCGTTTTCAATTTCGTTTTGAGAATGACGAAATTCAAACGTCATTGTAGGTAAGGTAGTAGATTCGTAGTAGGTATGTTCATATTTTCGAAATTATCTTTCAGCCTTGTCGATTTGCTACTGGGCTGGAAGATAAAAATAGCAGCGCCTACTGAAGAAAAAAGATCATGTGCTCGTGTAACTCAATCTTCTAGGATTTGGCAGGTGAAGAAATATCTGTTCACGAAGCAGCAGTGAATAGGGAAATTGAGCATGTTGAAAATTGCAATTCGATGGAATTTACAGCTTCATGGGGTTGATCTGCTGTAGCGTGTGGAGTCTGATCTTGAAGGCGAATCTGTTTCTCATTGTCAGTTTGTTTACGCTGCTAAGTCAGCATTCTCGTGCATGCGGAATATCCTTTTCGTAATCATCATTCTTATCAGCATTGTGTCCAATTATCGATTCACTCAACATGTATATGTGTGTGTGTCTGTTGCTACGCTCGAGTGTAAGAATGAGAGGGAGAGAGGGAGGCGGCAAAAAGTTAGCCAATAGGTAGGGAGAAAGAGGCACGAAGAGAGGGAGGGAGGGAGGAAATCGGAGATGAGAGAAGAGAAATGAATGCTGGAGGAGAAAATGAGGAGCGAGATCATTCAAAGTTCGCAATGAAGGGCAAAAACAGAGGAAAATATGAGGGAGCACTTGTTATTTTTGAATGAGGGAGAAATTTTGCAGAAAAGAGATCAAAGAATTAAAAGGAAGTCTAATATCATTGCAAAGCGAATACTAGAACAACAATAACACGAAATTTCATCATAGGATCACTGTTATTTTTTTTATGTATTCTCGACAATGGATGTAGCTATTTCAAGTTTCAAATATCTCCTGGGAACTTTCTTCCCGCTCCTCTCTAGTCGCCTTGATCTTTCTCTCCCTCTCAATCACACAAACTAAGCAACACTTCAAGGTGTGAGGAAGGCGTCAGAGATGTCATATTGATGAGCAATTGATGAGTGAAGGGAAAAGAGGAAAGAAGCAGCGAAAAGAGCGCCCGTTTCGGGTTGCAGGGGAAAATCACGCGCTTGGCAGTGAAAAACATGAATTTCAACAAATACAATTATTTTTAAAAATACCTTAATAACGAGTGTTGCCTTGAAGAGCGATGCGCCGACCGGGGACAGGGTCTGAAATGCATTATTTTGCAATGTCGTTCGTTACTACTACTGCATCTCTGAGCATTCAATAACTTTTGTGGATTGGGTGAAACATATTCTATCTAGAGTTTTTTCCTTTGATCTTTGATCTCTGATCTCTAACCTGAACGCATCTGATCGAGGGCGGTAGTGGCGTGCCGTTGTGATGCCAAGTAATAGACGGGGACGGGTCCGACTCGAGCGAACACTCCATCAGCAGATCACCCTGAAGAATCAAATATATTCATAATTTGCATATTTTTTCATGGATTTCAGGTTGTAATGATCTATTGTGTAGCACTTCTTTCTATTCTGATTTTCTCTCATGTTCCACATCATGGAGGAATTTTCTTCTAATCAACTAATCCGTTCTTTGATCTCACGCCTCCCATTTTTCATGAAAATGTAATAAAACTAAAAATAACTTGAACTGAACGATATCTAAATACTTTTCCTGCAGAGCAAGGTGTTCCATTGCATTTTCTTAATTTTTAATTCTCATTATTCGATTTTTTGTTTGAATTTTCCGCGATTTTCACAATATCAGCAGATCAAAAGGCGCGATAATGCAGGAATTTGACCACAATCAACACATTTAATTATTGCTCATCCATAGAACAATAATTGTCCTTCCCTATGAAATTCAATCTCGCTACACAGCTAATTTTATGAAGGCTCGTTAGCTTCATGCGAGCTTCCGTTTCCTTTCCTTTACTACACCCTCATAATAATAATAATAATAATCATAAAACTATCGGAACAAGTCCCCGTTGACATCTCTTCCTTCCCTTCCTCCGGACATTCCCAATCTCATCACATCTGGGGGTCGATCGTGAGAGAAGAATGGGATTCGGATGGAAGGGAAGAGACATGGAGGATCAAGGGAATAGGGGCGATTGAACGCTCTCGTACAAAGATCACTACTATTTACTCCGCAAGATTGATTATGTCTGGGCGCGAAGATTGGGTTCAAACCTATGATTTTTCCCAACTATTGTCTTATTTCTATCGACTTCTTGACCAATGTCATGCGTGTTTTCTGCGGGGGATTCTGCGGCGAAAATATTTCACAAGACGTCAGTGAAATCGCCAGGCGCGGTTCAGGTGGTTTGCGAGATCTTTCGAGAAAACAGCCATTCACCCAGCAGAAAGCATGCGCCCAATCAATTATCAGGTGTATTTTTGACCGCCTGAGATCAGCAAAGGACGGTTTTCGTTTGACTGAGATTTGTTGTCGAAAGAGACTAGACGAAATGCCCTACTACTCAATAATCTCTTCACTTTCATCACACTCACAGAGAAATAAGTCTAATGTTGGATCATCTGGGGATAATTAGACAATATGTATAACTGCTCGCCTCCCCCTCGCCCATCATTGCCTAATGATTATGAAATCTTAGAGTTTTTCCCTCTGCGAAGTAACTTGTGTCCACTTTCCAATCGATTACCCTCGTCGACCAATCGATTGATTCCTCCCCTTCCTTCCCATTCTTCTCCCTCTCTCTCACTTCTCACTCACGAATGAGTAGGAGAGAAAGAGGGATGGATGTGGGAAATAGAAGAGAGAGGGGAGGGAAACCTCTGCCTGGAGATGTGTTACACCTCTGCCTATAGGCGAAAAAGTTAGAGAGGAGGGGAGAGGATGAAAAGTCTCAGAGAGGGGTTGAAAGAATGAGTTAAAGCACCGGGGACCCGGACCCTGTTTACTTGATCCACAAATCAGAGAAACGGATGTTGGATCGCGAGGAATGCGGATGCGAGAAAAGCGCGAGGGGATACGGTAGGAGGGGCGATCGAAAACTGATTGGTTACGGTAGACGAGGACTTACCGTAGGTGTCTGCTGAATGGACGGCTTCTGTGTGAAACGTGGTGCGCCGGGCATGATTACGGTAGGTGGTGCGCACCGTTGGGACTACGGTAGCGTACGGATACGGTAACCACGGGGCGACGAGTGGGGAGAGTGCGCGGCGCTTGCGTGACTATTGCGCGCAGGCCGGCCCGCACTCTCCTGAAGGGATCGTGTACGGTATACGGTAGCGGGGGATACGGTAGCTATTGATCTGTGTGAGGTTGTCCACGCTCGCTCCTTCGGGGGGCGCGACGTGGTGTGTTGTGTGCGCGCTCGACACACTACCTGCAGTGGGCGAGATTTGGCAATCGTCGACGAAAATCACGTAATGGAAAAATAATCATAATTACAAAAACAAACAATTGATAAATCAGGAACTCGAGTCATCACGTATGAAACAAGGAATGCAACTTGATCAACACTTGCGACAAACGTCGACCACGCAAACGCAATGCAAATTTGGACAGGGCGACGAATATCAATCGATAAATCAATAATGGCACGTCGATCCGGAAGGCGGATGAATGGGAAAAGGCGCTTCGATAGGTGACGCAACGGCCAAGGGGCCGCTGAAAAGTGTCTACTTTACACTATGCTGGAGCTAGGAAGAGAAGGAGAGGGGGGAGCCTGACTCCTCTCCCCCCTCTCTTGGCCCACGCACTTACACACCGGAAACAATCGAGAGCTGAGGGTCTCGAGGGGAATTTGGCAAGGGTTACGGTAGGCCAGGTCGTGAGGTACGGTAAGATGCGGCCAGTGCAGCTGCAGCAGCTGCAGTGCAGCCGGTAGTCCCCCTCAACAGAGATAAGAGGGACGCGTCGAGGGGGCGGGTGAGTAGGGGGGAAGGGAGAAGGGAGACTGCCCCGACTCTACTCCATCGCCATGATCACTCTTCGTCTTCTCTCGTTGTCGGACGGTCGCTCTCTTCATACCGCGTGATCTCTCGACCAACGACGAAAATACGCCTGATCTTGCATCCGGACACTATCTCATCTCTCCTCTTCCGAGTTGCTCGAGAATTATTCATGAAAAATTTTCAGATTGATGGCCAGATCAGCAAGTGCTTCATGTTTCAGATTAGTTTCAGTATGATGATATTCATCAAATGGCCATAAAAGTGGCGATGGGTAATATTTCGTGAGCTATTTAGTTGAAAACTCAATTTTTAATGAAACTGGATGCGAGTGTTGAGTGAAATGTTCATTTATCTATTATTTTTCTTTGAATTTCTTTATCTTCTAAAGACAAGTGTGCAAATTGGCCGGAAGGGTGTGATTGGAGAGAGAGAGGGCAGCTGTGGTTGAGAGAAATGTGAAGCATCTATCGAATCAAAGAGGAGGAAGCGATGAAAAGTGAAGAAGAAATGAGAGGGAAGGAGAAGATCGAGTATACTAACAGGAAGATGGGGCTTGATCGAGGGAAAGATGAATAACAGTTTGATAAAAATAAAATTAATTTTAAAATGTCCTTATTTACGGCTTCAAATCTGTCGTAAGAAGCTGTATTATTTCAACAACAGAATACCATTTTGCATATTTTAGTGATCCCAGGTTGAAAATAGTTTTTGCAAAATATGAAGAGATGAGTGCGGACATTAGCGAAGTCTTCGGATTGGTAATTTAACATTTACATGATCATTTATTTGAATCCCTTTAGTTTTTTCTTATTATTTCTGGAATCGGCTGGCAAACGTGTAGCAGGTTCACTTTGCACAACCAAAAGCTGAGAGAGACTGTAAGTGTCATTCTCCTCATTCGATTGTCTGGGTAACTGCAAATAGTGAAACTATACAAGATTCTACCCCGTGTGGATAGAACCTTGTTGGGTTTCGCGGTGTGAATGGCAAAGAGCAATCAATAAATAATATTTACTAATCGAACTTTACAGGAAATGAGGTGAAGTCTGTGATGAAATAGGGGTGGTGAGGGGAATGAAGTGAATGATCACTGGCCGGATGATTGAATGAAGTCTCCTTAGATGGAGAAGCGATGGGATGAATGAATTGAAGTCGTGTTGACTTATCGTAGTGAGTGGAAGGAAGTGTGATGATGATTGAAGCCACGTTGGCTTATGGGATGAAGGGAGAGAGCAAGTGAGTTAGCTCTTCCCTTATGATGACTGGAGAGAGCGTACCGCCGCGTTCGGGGTGCCTTTGAGACTCGAGTGACCTCTCACGAGGGAGAGGGGAGAGGGGCGGAGGAGGGAGTGAGCGCGCACACACCTCCCGCGCGCCT
>LS486216.1:79546-109041 GCA_900490705.1 Pristionchus arcanus
CGGATGAATACAAAAATTGGCCGGTGAAATATTATTTTAAATGGGTGAAAAATCAAAGCCGTTGCCCCTATTTTTACTTAAAATACGGCTCTGATGATGATGATGACAAATGAGTACGGTAGAGCCGTATTTTACTTGAGAATAGGGGCAACGGCTTTGATTTTTCACCCATTTAAAATAATATTTCACCGGCCAATTTTTGTATTCATCCGGTTATCGGGGTCAACAAAAAATGTGAAATAAAAATTAGGACGGGTAAACGCGAATTCGCGAAAAGTAAAAAAGTAAAAAATGTTCAAAAAGTACATTTGTTCGGTAATGTGGGTGATGTACGATAGTCCGTTTTGGGAGTCTCTGTTTTGTATGTTTCACATGAAAGTTTTTAAAAAACTATGATGGGATCGGATAAGTTTTTGGGACACCCAAAATGGACTAGAGCCCATTATTTCCGTCTCTTCTTCATGGTTTTTCATCCATAGTAAAGCAACATTTTCTTGTTCGACGTTGCTTCCAAATCATTCGGGCTGATTCATGTGGGAACTGTGGTAATATAAAATATGCAAAATTTCTCATTGATTCCTCATTCCACAATGCTTCTTTCCCTTCTTGTTATCCTTGTGCTTCCTCTTCTTTCGACCGCCGAACAGAGAACAATCGACCCTAAGCCCTGCCCTGAGGGTGCCAAGGATGGAGAGGAATATGTGAGTGGAATCGCAGCAATGGCGGAACGAAATGTTGATGTTTTCGTATATTTGTGTTTCAAAAATCGCCTTCAGTTCGACGAGTACTACCAATACGTGTGCAAGGATGGACTGCCGAATTTCGTTGGGTGCAGAGATGAGGTTAATTCATGATTTTTTTCGACCAAAGACTAAATTATAAAATTCAGAACGGCACAACTGTAATCAAAATGAATGAGACGGGCGTCTATTGGAGTGATGAAGTGGTCAGGAGTTAATTGAACTATGAAATTCAGGGGGTATTTTGAAACATCTTTACTTGAATCGATCCGCAGGCCGATTTGGTTATCAACTGCACGACATTCATTGATGACAATGGTACTATCGTGGATCCTACTTTCGAACAAGTCATGAAGGTTCGTTCGGGCTTCAAATACGTTTCATTATCTGCTTTAAAATGGATCAACTAAATTTTTAAAAAAAGTAAGCATTGCAGGTCGATGGCTGCCTTTACAATGACACTCTTCTGAAAGTGAATGAGATCGCCCAAGACGTTCGTTTATCTATTTATTTACTCGCTGTTCTGCTTTTTTGACCCTGGTTTCTCTCTAAGAGCATCCCCCTATCATTCCCAAACTACATCCCTTTCAAAATTTAGATTTGCTGTTGAATGGGCCATAAACAGAGAACTTCCCATTTATTCGTCGCAATGCTTTTGAACAATGCTTTTCAGGGTGACAACAGGTACCTCTGCAAGCAAGTCAACAGTGGGCTATTCCAACTCCAGAATTACACCATCGTTAGTCGCTTTTAGTTGATTTAGAAAATGAAGAACATAATGCAGAACGATTGCCTGTACAAAGGAAAATACTACAAATCAAATCAAGAGTGAGGTTTTAATTTGAAACTCGTTGAAAGTTGAATAATTTCCAGGCATACAACTGGAGCGAAAAAGAACCTAAGATACATATACTTCTGCAATGGAAATGATGCGTCATCTGACCAGTTGGACAGCGCATCTCGGGTTTGATTCACTCCGTTTGATTTATTATTCGATGATCCGAACAGCCGAGAAATGTGTGGAATCACGTTTTAAAAATCGTCACAGTTACTCAGAATTCAAGTACTCATACCTAACTTCAGTTCACCCTCAAGCACTGCCTAACCCCTAAAAATACAAAGATTGAACTGGAGGAATCGCTCACCGAGGATGGAAAGGTTAACGAACATTCATTATTTTAGTTTTTTGCGCTATCTTGATTGAAAAAATAAAACAACATAATTTTGCAGGATTACACGTGCAAAAATGGTTCAAAAAAGAAGAAAAGAGAAGAAGAAGCAAAAGAAGTAAAGGCCTGATTCGCCCGCTACGAATTTGCCTTGCTGATAAACATATTACGAAATAACAAATTATTTGCGTTTGAAACATGTTAATCTCCATGACCGAATGTTATCAACCATTGTAGAAGGCACATACCATAATACTAGGCTTGAACCTGTCGTAATTGCGGTCTCATCGTACTCAGTTTGTTTCACAGAGGGGGCCGTTTAGACCTCGCTGAAAATTACATGTTACCGTGAAAAATGTGATTAGCGACCACTGCAGTCTTCTTGCATTTACTTCCTTCTAGAGATGAGCACGGAGTGGACCTACGATGAGGTTTGGCTTTATCCATTTTATTGATTTTTTTCATTTTTAGATTCTCTGATTCAGATAGACTACAATCGTCGATTGCACCTAATATCCCTCAGTATTGCATCATTCATCGCTGCAGCCACGTATCCACTGGAGGTAAGTAGCCGATAAATGCAGAGTTGAAATTATAGTTAAAGTGAGAGATCAAAGATCAGGTCTACGTCTCATATCGTTTGCTGACCGCCAAGCAGACTGCTCCGATCTACAAGCTCATTGTTGTTCTGAACACTCTGGTAAAGCATTTCACTTTTTTCGGAGCCAGTTTTAACCTCATTGTAGGGAATATTCCAATTCATCGTTCATTTGCTTACTCGACATTTTTCTGCATTCTACGAATTTTCATTCATCTATGGTTTCCTACAAGAGAATGGAATTGAGTGGAGCTCCCTCTATCTCATGTGCTTTGCGTACACGTAAGCACAATATCCTAACATTTAAATTCTTGCATTTACTGATTGTTTTTCTCAGATTTCGAATTCACTTTGCTTTCATGATTTCGCTCAACCGCTTCTTCACTTTTCGTCCCGGAAAGAATCGTTGGCTGGTGAGGTCTAGTACTTTTCTTCGCACATTCGTGCAATGCACTGAAACCATGTATATTTTAAGCACAGCAATCGTGCATTCAATCTTTCTCTCATCTCAATCGTACTTCCATTTCTAATCTCATCTATTCCTCCATTGTTTTCTGGATATCACTACGTTGGTAGTTCAATGGCCGATGAAAGAATAGTGTACAGACCGGAGTTGAGAAAAATTGTGAGTTTCTGTTTTGTATAACTGTTCCGTTATCCTCTTTTGCATTCAGATAAGCGTCGTTCCACCTCTTCTCTACTTCATAGTACTGGCGATCTGTGGCTACGTATTGAATGGATACGTTATTTATCGATTGATTACCTTGCGAAGAATATCAAGCACATCTACACTAAAGAGTCTCAAGAATAATGCGAGTGAACGAGGTGCATTTCAACCCAACCATTTGGTTGGAATTGGACGTATGTCAATTGGTTTATCCCAGGTCTCGCTCTGACTTCCGTGTGGACAATGCTAGCGCAAACTGTTTTCGTCGTTTTCTTTGTGAGAACCAATTTTGTCATCAACGCCATTATTAGCTGTCTTTCAGTTAATAATGTTAATCTACAAAACGAAAGAGGCTGCAGCATTCAACATCATTCCACTGACAGTGAATACCGCAGCTCCTTTTTGGTTAGTTGAATGTATTCTGATAGACTTGTTCCGAGACATTACTCATTTCTTTCTTCATTGAAAGACTCCAAATCAGATTGAAAGCAGTACTTCAGGGTTCTCCTCTACACGGTTCCTACAGTGCGCAAAACGCTTCCCTCACTCGGAATCCGCAGTATGATGGTACGATCGAGAGTGGAATTATCACATCTTCCATCTTTAGATCGGACGACTCAACAAATCAGCGTCGCCCTCGACAACAGCAACTAGTGCTGTTCTGTAGAAGATTTCATTAATTGGCCCATTTGAATAAATCACTGATCTATCCAATTATCTTTATTACACTTTTCTGATGATTTTATCAATTATTGAAAATCCATAATTTACATTCACCTCTCCCTTCCCTCTCTGTCCTCCTCCTCCTCCTCTCATTCCCCCTCCTTTCCCTCTTCCCGAGTGGTTGCGAGCTCTTCGCTCCGGTCTATGGTCGAGTGACCTCGATAGTCTACAGTACCCTCACCTACCGTAACCCCATCGTCTACGGTATTCCCCATGGCGAGTCCGGATCCACTGGAGAAACAGGAGAAGAAGCCTCCCGGTCCAAGGAAGAAAGCGGTCAGTTATCGATCGACTGCTTGTGTGTGGTCGAGTACGGTAGTCGACGTGTCGTAATCGTCGTCCTCTTGTTGCAGACGAATGAGAAGCAGGAGGATAAGGGACTCGAGAAGGATCAGATTCTCAAGTGTCAGACGGGATCGGAGTACCTCGTAGAGAGCAAGCTGGGCCAAGGCGGATTCGGCGAAGTTTGGAAGGTATACGGTAGATCGGATACGGTAGCTTGTTGGAGTACGGTATCTTGTTGATGCTGTAGTCATGAATGATCATCCGTTTGTGAGAGCTCATTTGTGAACGACGACCGATCGTTATGCAATTCGAATGTCAAAATGAACAGAACAATGTTAAAGGAGGGCGAAAGTCAAAGTTTTCGTAGGTAAACTGGCAGTACAGGCCGATTGGCACCTTGATAGCGAAGTGATTCCCCAAATTTGAAAGCTCTAGCTCAATTCTGAAGCGAGATACAAGTGTTTAAAGTTTCTACAGGGCTCAGGGAAAATCAAGATGCGCGGTGCAAAAGGTAGATCAACATGCAAATTGAGAGACGGAAGAGGATGGGAATCGCCTCCCCCTCCCACTTTGCACCGCGCATCTTGATTTTCCCTGAGCCCTGTAGAAACTTTAAACACTTGTATCTCGCTTCATATTTGAGCTAGAGCTTTAAAATTTGGGAAATCACTTCGCTATCAAGGTGCCAATCGGCCTGTACTGCCAGTTTACCTACGAAAACTTTGACTTTCGCCCTCCTTTAAATTATTAATCAATTATGAAGACTAATTTGCTAGTCAAAGCCATTTTGCGTTTCAATTAATGATCTTTGAATTGTCATAACGAGTTCCTATTTAGTCAGAGTATTCTACCGTATCTCTCAGGTATCGTTGCTCCGCGATCTGGATAAGCAATTCGCCATGAAAACGGAGAAGAACTTTGGAATGTCAAAAGAAATGAAGCGACTGAAGGTACGGTAGAACTAGGGTAGGTAGATTGATCTTTGATCTTTGCAGTGCGAGGTGAATCTCTTCGAGGAGATCGAGCGAGCGTCGAATACCATTGACAAGAAACACTTTGTGAAGATGTACGGAAAAGGTGAGAAGGAGAAATCAAAAGATCAAAGATCATGTTCCCTACCTTTTCTTACCTTCAGGCAAGACGGTTTCCTTCAAGTACTACATTATGGACCTGATCTGGCTGTCGCTCAAGGACGTCAAGCAGGACATCTGCGGAGACGTTTTCTCGTACGTTTCCGGAGCCGGAGCGGCAACCGGGAAATAGGCCAGCCAGATCTGTAACCGGCGTCTTGCAGTGCGCACACGAAGATCAAGATTGGCCGCCAGACGCTGAAGAGCATCGAATCGCTGCACGAAATTGGCTATCTGCATCGGTGAGAAGGACAATTCCTGGCTCCGGTTCTACCGTAGTCCCGGATGGTTAATCCCCGGTTCTGACTCTACCGTATCCCGGTTTCCCAATTCCCGGCTCTGATCTTACCACAGTCGCGGCTTGCTAATTGCCGGCTCCGGTACTACCGTATCCCGGTTCTCTAAATCTCC
This sequence comes from Pristionchus arcanus, assembly GCA_900490705.1. NCBI lineage: Eukaryota > Metazoa > Nematoda > Chromadorea > Rhabditida > Neodiplogasteridae > Pristionchus > Pristionchus arcanus. The sequence continues at coordinate 85,270 of LS486216.1, forward strand.
GGCTCTTGCAGCGACATCAAGCCGGCCAATTACGCGGTCGGTCTGCCGCCCAAGGACACCACCATCTACCTGCTCGATTTCGGCATTGCGAGACCGTATCGGGAGAAGGACGGAACCGTGAGGTATATCTGCATCGGTGAGGAGCCAATTCCCGGCTCCGTACCTACCGTATCCCGGCCTTCTAATTCACGGCTCTGGCTCTACCGTTTCTCGGTACGCCACTTCCTGGCTCAGGCTTTACTGTATCCTGGTAGGTAGTCTACCGTACCCCTATGGGAGTACCGTAACCTACTGTATCTACCGTAATCCACTGTATCTTCAGGAAACCGCGTAAACGCGTGCGTGGTCTCGGCACGCAATTGTACATGTCAATGGAGTGTCTATGCCAGAATGAGCAATCGAGAAGGGACGACCTCGAAGTGTGGATGTATATGATGATTGAGGTATACGGTAAGATGGAGACTGGTTACTGTAGGAGGTGGGGTGGAGGATAGTGGTAGATTGCGGTGGGGTACGGTAGATTACTGTAGACAACCGTAATCCATTGCAGTTCTACGATCGCACGAATCTTCTGTGGTGGAATCTGGAGTCGAACCAGATTCAAGAAGCAATGAATCTACGGGAGGAATTGATGATGAATCCTCGAGGATGTCTGGCTGGTGAGGGAGAGTACGGTAGACGGTTGATCGACAAGTGACTTTTCAGAAGGAAAGATCAAAGTGCCCGAGAAGTGGTGTGACATAATCGACTATCTCAATGGAATGACCTACGAGGAACCCGGAGATTTCGTGCAGATCAACCAATATCTATCGCAAATTTGTGTGGATGAGAATGTAAGGAATAGTAAACTAATTTTATTATTTAATTATTTAAATTACAGATCGACGAAAACCTGCCCTTTGATTGGATTGGCAAAAAGCCGAAAGATCCCGAGAAGCCAAAGGAGAAGAAAAAGGAGAAGAAGAAGGATGCGGTAGTGAGAAAGAAGGAGAGTAGGAAGGTCAAAGAGAGCAAGGACAGCAAAGAAACTAAAGAATCAAAGGAGACTAAAGAGTCAAAGGAGACGAAAGAGTCGAAGGAGACAAAGGAGGAAGATCCCAAAGTGAGCAGCCGGGAAATGGGACATCCGGGAATTGACAAAGCCGGATTTCAGAACCAGAAGAATGCTCATCGCAAGGGCAAGTCGAACGACGACAGCGAGATTGGAAGCGGAGTGAGCAGATTGATCTTTGATCTTTGATCTTTGTCACTTTTTCAGGACGACTCCGACAACTACCAGGAGTTCCTGAAATGGAAGAAGAAACGACGCAGCAGCAGGAAGAAGAAGGTAGCGGTCGGGATTTGAGGCCCGGAAAAAGATCAGGTCAAAGATCAAAGATCAAAGATCATTCTTAGCGCGGTTCAAACGCCGATTCGGACAAGGGTCCTCGTGCGCCTCGCAAGAAGGTCTCTATGGAGAAGAAGAAGGTATGATTAGGGTTCTCAGAATGACGAATTGATTTCTTCATGTCTGATGCTCTCTCGTCAGGAGAGCACGTATAATGAAGAGACTAATTCTTCATCCTTTTTATCCTGCTGATAGCCTTCTAAATTAAATTATCTTAGGACCCTGCACACAATGAGGACCCGAAAGACGGCGACGGCAAGAATGCTGATGTAAGATCCGGAAAACAAAATCCGGTCTGATAAATCCGGTAAATATTCTGGTTACAGAGTGATCACGTCGAAGCCAAGAAGGAGGACAAAATGGCCCCTACCGAGAAGAGGAACAAGAGGGCGATTGAGAAGGCTCTTGAGGTACTGATTTGTATTTTTATAATTAACAACTTAGATTTCAGATGCAGGAATGCTTCGACAAGGGCACGCTGAGGAACTCGCAAGGAGCTCCGGAGGTTTTGAAATGTCAATTTATTCTCAAAAAGGAGAAATTTTTAGTCGAACGAAAGCAACGACGCTCGTCACGAGAGAAAGAAGGCCAAGAAGAAAAATACTGGGGTTTATAATTATTTAATTTACTTTATCTAATTATCTAATTGAAGTCGAAAGGCAGTGGAGACGACGACGAGAAGGAGTACCAGAGGAAGAAGGTCGCACCGAGGAAGCGTGAAGTGACTTTATTTCCCTCGGTCATACAGTAATCTGTAATATTGAGACGAATCGAGTCGTCGATAAGAAGAACGAGAGAAAGAAGGCGACCAAGAGGAAGTCGAATGCGGATGATGAGGTCATTTTTAATTTATTTTTGAAATAATAGTTATTTTTCTTCAGAAAGTCGCAGTCAAGCCGATCGTGCCCGACCCTAAGAAGACTCATGATATAAAGAAGAAGTAGGGAAGACTGAGAAGACTCGGCCCCTCTATCGAAACATCAATTCAATCCAAAACACATCGTAAAAACAAATGTTGGCCATGAATAAATCTGGTAGATTGTGATTGCTCGAATTACATACGAAATAATAAATATACAGCGAAGTGAAACCGTATTTGGACGAGAAATTATGTTTTCGAAGTTATAGCATGTGTTTGAAGACTCGCGGGTGAACATCAATATTAGATGACAGAGCTACCTAAAAATACCTTCATTATTTCGAAAATGCAATTCACGTATTCTCGTTTTCTGAAAAATGAATTGAACCTGCTTCATGGCGGGCCACGTTTCCCTCATCTGATGAACGCTTTGTCGAGGCTAAAAACGACATTAATTGTTTGAAAGCTGTTGAATTAAACTCACATTTCCTGGGGATTGTTGAGCGGAATAAATGGAATAAGACGAAGTCGCGTTTGAGCTTTTGCAGTCCTGCGTAGCGGAGTTCAGAGATACGCTATCCATGGCTGTGAAACAACAATACAGCGGAAATAAAAATCTGAAAATGCGCACATAAACGTAGCATAGCAGGGAAAAAGAGTGGAACGACCATGGGGAGATGTGATCATCTCGATGTTATCAGTAAACAAGCCGAGTCGGAGAGAGGTTTCCCCCTTCACTCTTTCTCTGATCGCACCATCCTGCAGAGCAGCCGCCTCTTTTCAAAACATGGTGTGAGCAGGCGAGATAGAGAGATTGTAGGAAGGAATGATGGGCACGGGAATGGGAGATGGAAGGGTCGATCAGTGACTAGACATCATGGAGTGGGGTGACGAGGGACAGCAAGGAAATTATTGAGATGTCGGGGATTTATTGAATTCGACAAATGCTGATTTCTACGTAACGTCTATTGATCTGGAGTCAATCTTTGACGTCTAACGTCAGAGATTTTGTGATTTCATTGTCTGGAGCCAACGAAAGCACAAAATTAACGTGTGATACGTTCGTGGTAGTCAGGTTGTATCTGTTTATAATTATCACGATATTGCAATTTACAACTGTTGAGTATTACGGATGAACACATTAGATAGATATTTCCGACCGATCACAGCATTGACATTACAGTGAAACCATCTCCTGCTATTGTTGTCACTCTCTGAAATTAGTATTATTGTTTTCAAATTCGCATATTTATGTTTATGACTTACATTGTTCCCTCCAGGCAAGGTCTTTCTCACTGCATGTCGTACAGCACTAGAAAATGCGAGAAGCATCCAAATTGGCATAATTGAAATTGCATCTAATGCGATCGTTGTGAACATGTAAGCTTGTCGGAGCGGAGGAGGAAAGTAGAGGTAGAATACCTGAATACAGAGCCACGTTACTACCTGTTAATTTTTGGGTAATTTGAGTTTAATGCTGCTACGCTTCCGCACGATTTTACCCTGAAAATCAGGGAAAAGTGTAGGCAAATTGGCACGAACCATGATGATTGCATAGGCGAGATGGGTGACGAATTGAGCCAGTGTAGTTATTAGGATTCCCTTGCCCGCAGCTTTCATCGCTTCTCTTTAAATTTAATATTGAAATTAATTTAAATAATCTTAAAATTAAAAAAAAAATTGCCTGTTCATTGCCACAATCGTAATGAGTATACAATTGCAGATAAAAACGAAGATGGTCAATCCGAATTGAAACGATGTCGATAGAATATCAGCGACCTGAACATAATTTTCAATTCAAATCTCACGCAGTGAGTCGCAATGACTAATTTAAAATTTCCTATAGGCAATTATTTGACCTTCATCATCTCGGGCCACGACCGTTGCGCAGTCGAATAGAAGATGATTGTGCCGTGCACGCCGTAGAGAGCACCAAAGTAGTACCTGCGACCTCTCTGCGTTTGTTTACCTCGACCTGTCAACTGACCCATTCAGCACGTCTGGAATAGCGACGAGAAGAGGAATAAGGACGAGTGACAGCAATCCACACACACTGAACTTTGACTGCCACTGAATTGAAGTCATTTTGCAACAATATTTTATAGAAACTACAGCAACAAACATTCAACCTTGTCGTAGTGAAACGGCTTACAGACCGCTAGAAGCCGATTCAATGTCAGAAGGCATTGAGCTACCAATTGAGCTCGAGGTAGGGATAGTGCGAGCACACAGATCTAAGAATTCACTTCTGGCGAACAAAGATCAAAGACCAAACCACGGTGGCCCAAACGCTATCAACCAGGAGAGCATAGAATTTTCCGAAAGATTCGAAAAGTGCGAGTCGATAGCGGATGAGATTAGTGAGGAACGCAAGGAGATCCTGATTGAGAGGAAATTTATTAAAAATATTTAAAATTCCTTACGATAAATCCTTGCGCTATGAAGATGTGGAAGTAGGCTTTTCCGTTGAAATGTTTGTTGCTGAAAGTACACATTGAATATGATCGGCATAAGTCTCGATTCGACACCGCAGCAGAGTAATGTAAACATAAGTGGCCAGAATGAAGGTGGAGATGCCTATTGGCAAACAAGAGTAGGTTGAATACGGTTCAAGGTTGTCGAAGGGAACCGTTGCGTTGTAGAAGAATTTGATGCCACGGATCCAAGCATCGGCCATGGCTGAAGTATCTGGTTTGAGTTTCATTATATACTAGGGATGGCTTGAAATGACTCTCCTCATTTCACGTGCTCGCTCGCATTTCTCATTTCTTTCCCTCGCAGTGAGAGAGTATACGAAATGAACAGATAATTTCTTGCGAAGCCATCCCTATTCTGTACCCGCACATTCAGTGGAAAAAAGAAGGATAATTGCTACAGAAAAACTAAGTACAAGTCCAGACATAAGGTGGGCGGTCCTAAAAGTCCATGTCAACTTCCATGTCTATAGCATCGTCGAGCACTCATGAATGCGCTCATTAAGAGACCGGCTAGGTAATATAGATTGGGCCGTTAGAGCCGGACATGGATATATCAGATCCTGAGCAAAAGATCCCGAACTTTTTTTTTTATAAAATCTGAGCATTCATAGCGGGCCTTCTCATGGTCCCCACGTTATAGAGCAGCAAATTCTGATTTATGCTGAAGCACCACTTTTCATGCTACAAATGTCGAAAAAGCATCAGTCCGAGAAACAAAAATTAGGTGAGAATGAACGATAACTGCTGCAGAAAACTGAGGCTTCTACGGATAAAAAGGGGCGGCCCTATAAGATCCGCGTCAACTTTTCTGTCTATAGAGGCTCGTCAATCACTCGTGCTCATTAAGATGGGACAACATAGTACTCGAGACGGATTACTGTTGCGAGAGGAGTCATCCATTCCGGGTATCGCAAACACTTGAGATGCCTAATAATGTCAGATGATGTCCCCTCTCGTGCGATTGCTACATTGTAGCAAAACATCCGATACTTTTTCAGGTTTTATTGCAACATTATTATTATTCGCGAAAACATTCAACAACAATAGGGATCAATGTAACAACAATCAGTGTTGATCTGGCTAAAACACTGCACTTTTAAGCGGTTTAATTTTAGGATGAAAAGTTGTCAAATTAATGACCGGAGGGGCAGATCCAGGCGAGTGAATGCTCGAGCTGAGACGATTCTGAAATACAATAATATAAATTTATTTTTTCCGCTTTCAAATCTTACATTTGATCGACAGCAGTTAAATTTCGGAAGCGTCTTCCGCACTGTTGGAACAGTGACGAGCAGAACCCTGAAAATATTTTGATGTATAATTTAAAATTTTAAAATTTAATATTACAGCAAGGCTTGAAATACTCACCAAAACGGAGCCGCAGTGTTCACCGTTAGAGGAATGATGCTGAATGCAGAGGTTTCCATTGTCTTCTTTGACAACATGAACAGCTGAGCAAATTACTTGTTGAATTCTAATCAAACCTAACCTAACGAAGATCAACTCATCCTGGTGGAAAAAATAATTGAAATTGAAATTAAACACTCACGAAGAAAACGAGAAAGACAGACTGGGCAAGTATCGTGGCTACGGAAGTTATCGCAAGACCTGTAAAATATTTGCCAGTTCATGCAATCCGGAAGTATCTATTCCTACCGCGCTCGCTATCATAATTTCTTGTGCTTTTCAGTGTCGCGTGCTTCTTAAGGACAATTAGCCGATGGATAACATATCCATTGAGGATGTATGAAGATACAGCGAGAATTACCATGTACAGCATCGGAGGTGCTACTGCCATCTCAAGAAGTGTTATAAAGTGTCATAAATGTAGAGAGTTTCGAGGTGGTGCTCACCAGATTGCGCATTGGAAATTCTAGTAGGTACACCATTTTCCCGTCTGCAATTAGACAGGGAACATAATAGTAGTCCCCGAAGATTGGCGTGAAAGCGGCAAGAAGAAGGGGTATGATAACGGAAATGAGGGAGAGACGGAAGACACGCTCATTTCGCTGAACATATTGAATACGAATTATTTAAAAAAGGGAAAAATACAAAAATTCTAAGAAAAATACGATAAATTAAGAACTTACCAGCTTACGGTATGAACCAGGGCGAAATGTAAGAAAACGATTGAATGCAATCAATATCACACAATGAATTCGCATTCTGAGTAAAATAATGTTTTTGTTTCAATATTTTCCAGTTTACGTGTAAGATAAGGCCATTAGATATCCTATTATCCACTCTAGTATTCCGTCGTCCACAATAGATCTGTAGATAAAGGAAAACTCGTAAAATGCTGGAAGATGCCGGACGAATAAATGAATGAGGAATTGAACAATTCCCTAAATTATTTTTTTTGATAATTAGAAAATTAAACTAGTGCACAACTTACCAGTGAGCCACTAAGAACTATCAGCTTGTAGATGGGAGCTGTGAATTTGCTATTGAGAAGGCGATACGAAACGAAGATCTGATCATTATTTTTTCAATGGAATCTTCAAATAAAAGGCAAATAGAACCTGAAGTGGATAAGTAGCAATCGCTATCGGAAGGGCGATGCTCAGTGTGAGAATGTAGACGCGTCGATTGTAGGCGATCTAATTTAAAAAAAAGGTATTGAAAAATTATAAAAATAATGAAATAAACCTCTTGAAGAGTCCATGTTATCATCAGAACTTCTGATTCAGTAGCAAGAAGGAAGTTGCCGTTTCTTTTCTCGCTGAGATTACATACAACGCTCTCGTTAGTCAGCCAGACGTGTGATTATTCGAGGGAAACAAGGTGAATTGAGGCCATGGTTACACTCGCATGCACTGAAGAGAAAACCGTCGAAACTTGCGGTCACCAGAACACCATCGTCAGACTAAACTTTTTTTTAAGAGAAGTCGACAGATTGTTCACAGATAAAACTGCGGCTTGAGCGGAGGCGATTTCCATTTGAAAAATATCTACATCTATAGTTTCGAGGCGAGTTAATTGTAATAAATTGGCAGAATGATACAAAGTGAATGGGGTACTTTTCATTAGTTTGTGTTTTATTTTCTTTTTTTACACTGAACGTGTGAAATTTTATTGATCATCGGGAACGATGGGAGTTCGATATCCAGCCGTCGTTATCTCTTTCGGTCCTTCTCCTTCGATGATCAATTCCGCGTCCGTATGACAATTGTATGTCTACAATTATTTTTCGATATTATTTTGTATTTCTCAAATGTTATAAAAGTCCCCCTAGTTGCTGAGACAGGTCTCATAAGAGGCTGTTCGCGTAAGAGTCAGACAAGGGTTGGCACAGCTCAAAAATCTCGATTCTCTGAAAACGTGTTTTCCGGGGTTCTTGAGGGTGCTGATGACGATGGGCATCCTCATTTTTCATATTGACTCCAGACGACGTTTCGTCGAAAACAGTTTTTATAAGATTACTGAATTACCTGAGGTTCTAAAATTAGGAGAGTTTGGCTCCCGAAGTATAATTGGATGCTTGTTAAGGCTGGCTACTTTATTTTTCATGAATTTCAAAAATAATATTGAAAAATGGAAGTTCTCGCAGAGTTAAATGGGCGCGGGGAGACTATCACAGATCGGACCGGAATGTTGCAAGGAGTCCAAAGATGTTCTAAAATATACATAAATGCGTCGGGATAAGGTTTTACGCTAAAGATAGTGTACCTTCTTGTAAGTAAATTTGACCATATTTCCTCTTGTTTTGCTCCATTGATCTACCTCAAGTCTCACCCTATTGATCGCCTCTTCCCATCCCTATTTTACGTGCCTCCTCCTCCCTTCCTCTGTCTGCTCTCTCTCGATTCCCCATGCTCTCTCGCCTCACGTCCGATGATCAAGGAAGGGATCAGACTAGAGAGATCAAAGGTGCAAAACAAGAGGAAAGATGGTCAAATTTACTTACAAGAAGGAACACTATCTTTAGCGTAAAACCTTATCCCGACGCATTTATGTATATTTTAGAACATCTTTGGACTCCTTGCAACATTCCGGTCCGATCTGTGATAGTCTCCCCGCGCCCATTTAACTCTGCGAGAACTTCCATTTTACAATATTATTTTTGAAATTCATAAAAAAATAAAGTAGCCAGCCTTAACAAGCATCCAATTATACTTCGGGAGCCAAACTCGCCTAATTTTAGGACTTCAGGTAACTCAGAAAACTTATAAAAACAGTTTTCGACGTGACGTCGTCTGGAGCCAACGAACGCTCAATATTAAAAATGAAGAAGCCCATCGTCATCAGAACCCTCAAGAACCCCGAAAAACACGTTTTCAGAGAATCGAGATTTTTGAGCTGTGCCAAACCCCCTCGGATTTGTCCGAATCTTACGCAAACAGCCTCATAAAGATCACCTTTCCATTTTCCTCCCTCTTCACTCCCACTGGAACTTCAACTCCATTAGGGGTAAGGCAGTGCAGAAGGATGAGCGGAATATAGAAAAATAGAAAATTTTATTAAAAAATAAAATATACGAACCGTTGTCGTGTTATCCTTCGTCTCACAGATGAAGGCGAACTTTTTGTCAATTATCTGTCTAAAATTAGAATTTTCTGACCCTTCAAAAATGGAAATTACTCTTTGTCATTCGCCACGCTTCCGTCCGAATTCTTCTCACAAAGCGACTGATTTTTAATTAATTAAATAATGTCCTTTTTATTCGCCCACTTTTCGAAATCTGATCATTCTTTTCTTCTCTTCAGGATATTTTGCTGTCTTCGGATACATAACACAGTGGAAATCCAGATCTCCCTGAAATAATTGGGGATATATTTTGATAATGAATTTTACAAAACCTCGATTCTGGTGCCGTTGGCTTCGACAAAGAAGCCCATCGGAGAGAAACAGCCTTGCTTCAATATATTTGGGTTTTTATAATGGCTAAGCGCTGCATGAAAACAGCCAATCGAATAGAGAATAGAGTTTTCTTGTTGGAATTGATTCCGGAATTTCAACAATGAAAAGAGATATTGCAACTTTATTGGAAATACACTGGAATTCTAATCCAATTTAATTTCAATAAGAGAACTCTAATAGATAATTCTTAACCTTCTTGACTATCTTCAACATTCCTTTCGGTCTTTGGCACACGACGTGCACGTCTTCGTCCTCCTATAATTATCAATTCACTATTTGACTATTCATAATTGGATTTTCTTTAAACAACTAAACTACTTGTTGCAAATCCTATATTTTCACAAGCAAGCATACAAAATGATGAGAGCACGAGCACATTTTCATATTAGACAACTAGTCGTTTAGTTGTTTTCGGCACTCTATTCTCAATTGGATTACCCTCTCAAATCGTTTGTAGAGGCCCGTTTCACCGAGCATCACCACTGTCCCCACCTGAAAGATTGAGTAAAATTGACACATTTAATAAAAAGAAGATGCCTTTGTCAGACATCCGGTGAGATTGCCGAGGATTTGTCCGTTACCCATATCAGTGCAAGCGTATTGGTAATCTTGGTAATTCTGCAAATATCCAGCAGGTTAGTCGCAATATTTTGCATTTTTATCGTGCTCTTTAAATGCTCAGCAAACTCAGTGTGTTGGTTAGCGATCGATTATCTAGGAGAGAGGACGGAGGAATGAAGGGAGGAGGAGAGCCGGTAAATCACTAGCCTCCTTCCGGCTTCTTCCTCATTCCTTCCTCCACTCAGTTCGTCAAAGCTCAGCTAGTGTGGAATGAGAAATAATCGCACAATATTTGGCTTTAGTTTTTACTGTAAAAAATAAAACTGACCACAATATCGCCATGCTTCGAGCCCGCCGGACAATGCAAATATCCTTGGGTACTCGAAAAAAGAATGAGAAATATTAGAGAGAAAAGAAATGGAAACATTTCACAATGTGAGTTTGAAGCTCGTGCTCTTTATTTATTCTAAATATTTTCCCACGCGAATCACAATCAGTCAAGCTGATATTCCTGCAACACAGTATTTGATCTTTAATTACTGAACTATCTTATTTTTATCCTGAATTTGAAAACTTTCCTGTTATTATTTTATATGTTTTAATATACAAATCGGTATGGTGATGTCGTAGACATTCAGATTACAGCGATATCCTAATCAATGGTGAAAGAGCAAATAAATATCAATATTAATCCTTTATTCGGTTCATAAGTAAAGTACAAAATTTCCCAAATGTATTGCGGGAATTTCTGTGTGCGCTTTTGCAAAAATATATATCTTACAGAGCGATTTAACATCAATCTTGTTATTTTTGTTCAGAGTAACTGTCAGTGCGTCGTGAGGAAAGGGGGCGACAGTCAAGTTATTATATAATATAACTAATATACTAACTGATGAGACTGCAAAAATAGAAGTGCAAATAAGCAGATAGATTAGGGTCAGAAGAACTAAGCTGAACAATAAAAAATTGGTAGATGATGAAGATCCTTGATCTTTACAACTTTTATTGGTGAATGATAAAATTATCCAATGCAGAAATAGAGAAATGAATCAATGGTGAATACGCATCATTTGAAGATGTGAGTCATCACAATTGCATGCTCTTACAATGGCTAAAAGCTACAATATGATTCTGTAGGAAAGATTTATCTTAATATTTTACAAAAGTACGTATTTGAAACTGGATGTTAGAATAGAGATCTTGAAGATATATTGATCGCTTATCGATTTTTCGGCATTCTTTTCTCTGATTCGATTGATCTACTCATCTGTTCCATGTGTTACATTCGTGCTTACATCCTTGTGAATGCGAAAAGGAATCGTTTTTTTAAAGAAATGTTTATCATGAATGCCAAAGTTGGAAGCCCTCTCAAGCCTTGGTTACATTGGGAGCCTTGGCCGGGATAGTTGCGTTGACAGTCGGCAGCGTTACATTGGCAGCCTTGGTAATAGCTTCAATGGGCTTCTTAGTAGCCTGAGTCTCGGCTGCGGGAGTCACGGTCGTTGGCTTTGCATTCGGATCCAGGCACTGTCTCACCTGGAAACATTTCATTATTCACATACTTTAACATTAAAATACTGCAATTCTTGAACAACTCGCCTCTGTCTCTGTAACGTCATTCTCTCCGGGCTTGACGGTCTTGTCTCCGAATGTACAGCCAATGAAAACGATCTGCAATTCAATTTTCTTTTCGGGAATACCTCGTTTTATATTTCAATTATCTAAAAAAAAGAAACCTTGCTCGCATACTCGGGTCCCTCAGTGTTCCTTTCACAACGGAAGTTAAAGATCCCAGTTGCTGCATCGCCAATAGAGCTACTGAAACAGGTACAGTTTACGAATGCGTTTGTGTCCAAATATAAGCATACGTGGTGTTTTCCGCGAAAATGTTGAAGCCGATGTAGCATGTGTTCTAAATTGAGCGATTTAATAACGAGTAAAATTAGAAATAATGATCTGACCAATGGATGGGTGATAATCTCGTTGTCGGCGTTGACACTATTCTCGCCAGTCGACTTGCAATCAACCACCAGATCATTCTTAATTGAACAATTAATTATATTTTCAATGATATTCCACAGAATTACCTCAACGATCGATCCATTGAGAGGGATGAATGTGCCTTTCTCAGAGAAGCACCCGGCAATCTGCAATGTATCACATCAACTTCATTCATTTACTATGATATACCTTTTTCACTCTTTGAATCTTAGGTTTTCTGGGGTAGCAATCGATGGTGGCTTTGTACTGAAAATTATGCATAAATTGAATTATTCGGCTTCCGAAGAAGACTGATAGTCTAAAACCAATTACATTATCGTCTTCGTAATAAATTCCGGTCGTGTTCATATCGATGTAGCCTTCGCCCGTCTGCAATGTTTCACAATTTGATAATAATGTCTGTCTTAAAAGTTTTACCATTTTCTTGCATCCTTTGATCTTGCCTGTTTCGCTTTCGCAAGTCATCTCGTACTCCGTGTGATTCGGAAATGAATAATTAAATATATAGAATACATAAATAAATACATAAATAATCAAATAAACTAACCGCTACGACATCGTCCTTACAAGGGACGTCATCCGCATGAGTAGAGACGAAGAGGCAGAAGAGAGGAAGAAGATAGAAGAACATCTTTCGAATGATGGATTCTATCGAATATTCGGCTGTTTTATAGTACCAAATGCTCTCACGCTCGCTCATACTCCAATGATTAGCTTCGTTGTGCAAAACCTGCAATGAATTTAAAAATTTGAAGATTTTTTATTTTCAATATCATAAAAAGTGGTTAGAATAATTCTTATAAGACTCGTTGTCCCATACATTATTATTTTGTTCAATAAAAAGTACTACACATGAACTTGGAATGTTGAATTCGCATGTCATTAAATAAGGGATTTATATTGGGAATCAAGTTATTGGTGACTTTTCTAATGCCTAATTCGAGTAATGGATTAAGAAAAGTATTTAGTAGCCGTAAATTCATTTCTCTGCGTTGTATTTGAATTCATTTATGATTTCACGAATCAAAAGACGGCTCTGGTCCGTTTTGGGTGTCCCATCAAAGTTTCCTGGACCCGACGAAGTTTTCCGGTCCCATGAAAGTTGACCGGTCGCAGTGATATTTTCCTGGACCCGAAAATAGTTTCCTAGACCCGGAAATAGTTTCCTGGACCCAGAAATAGTTTCCTGGACCCGGAAATAGTTTCCTGGACCCCAAAATAGTTTCCTGGACCCGAAAATAGTTTCCTGGACCCGGAAATAGTTTTCTGGTCCCGAAAATAGTTGACTGGACCCATAAATAGTTGACTGGACCCATCACTTTCCATGTGCCATTAAATAAGTGCCAGAAAAGTCAGCTTAAGCCAGAGTAGACCATTGCTTTACCTTAGGCCTAATGCTTGATGCTTAGTGTTTTGTGCAGACTCAGCCTTTTTCAGAAAAGCATAGGATAAATATACAATGATGGGTCCAGCCAACTATTTCCGGGACCAGGAAACTATCTTCGGGTCCAGGAAACTATGGGTCCAGGAAACTATTTTTGGGTCCAGGAAACTATTTTCGGGTCCAGGAAACTATTTTGGGGTCCAGGAAACTATTTCCGGGTCTAGGAAACTATTTTCGGGTCCAGGAAATAAATTCCGGTCGTGTTCATATCGATGTAGCCTTCGCCCGTCTGCAATGTTTCACAATTTGATAATAATGTCTGTCTTAAAAGTTTTACCATTTTCTTGCATCCTTTGATCTTGCCTGTTTCGCTTTCGCAAGTCATCTCGTACTCCGTGTGATTCGGAAATGAATAATTAAATATATAGAATACATAAATAAATACATAAATAATCAAATAAACTAACCGCTACGACATCGTCCTTACAAGGGACGTCATCCGCATGAGTAGAGACGAAGAGGCAGAAGAGAGGAAGAAGATAGAAGAACATCTTTCGAATGATGGATTCTATCGAATATTCGGCTGTTTTATAGTACCAAATGCTCCCACGCTCGCTCATACTCCAATGATTAGCTTCGTTGTGCAAAACCTGCAATGAATTCAAATATTTGAAGATATTTTATTTTCAATATCATAAAAAGTGGTTAGAATAATTCTTATAAGTTTTCATAATTCTTATTCAATCAAAAGTACTACACATGAACTTGAAATGTTGAATTCGCATGTCATTAAATAAGGGATTTATATTGGGAATCAAGTTATTGGTGACTTTTCTAATGCCTAATTAGACTAATTAGACTTAATTAGAAAAGTATTTATTAGTTGTAAATGCGTTGTATTTGAATTCATTTATGATTTCACGAATCAAAAGACTAATTTGTAGGTTATAAAGCATTATTGTGTTAAGCTATTCACTTTCTGTTACAATCAATTAATAACGATGAAAGATAATCAGCATTCCCTTCATCTCGCGCGTATACATGCTCTACTGAGAATTCTCCTCAATTTCTCTGATATTATTTTGCTTTTGGCGCCTCTGATTTTTCTTATATTATTATCATCCTTTGTGCTGATAACTTTATCTCCTTATACTTCACAGCATGTGTGAAAATTGCCCATCATTCAACGTAATTAAAAAAAAGTATTTATTTCCAAACAATATTCCTCTGCATCATATTTCAACAGATCTTTTGCTTCCTAAAAAATCTACGAGATTTCACAATGCGAACATTTTGCAGAAGAAGGAGAAGATCAAACAATCATTCAATCATTGCAAGCAATTCAATCATTTTTGGTCAGAGATGTATCCAATCACTAATCAATAAGAAATATCAATTCTTCAAACAATCAATAAATCGATAAATGCAGATAGATCACAATTTCGTTTCCGCTCTCTTTGCAGTCCTCCACGTGTACTCAATAATTTAATAAAAAAAATTTAAAGATTGTTGAAGTTGCACTTTTAAAACTGCACGAATTCAGAATGTTAGAAAAATTTATCACAGAAAGATAATCATAAATTCGAGTTCAATCACGTCGCTTTCAGTTCACGATCAATTCCGTCTCTGACTTGCACGTGAATTTCTGCAAATAAAAAATTGATTATCACACATCAGAGATCGGTAAAACGGTAAAGGCTTCCTTACCTTGCCATTTTCCTCTCTCGTCTCACCCACAGGAATCTTCACACGCTTGTCCGGAGTAACGCAGGAGAGGAAGATCAGCTATAAACCATTTTGTCTTTCAAGAGAAATGTTGGCCGTAGTGGAAGTCGAAACATCAACCTTGCTCGCTTTCCCCTCTACGGGCTGACAGCGGTAGAAGAATTTGCCGCGCACAGTAGCCCTGAGAAATAAATTTATTATTATTAATAACAAAGCAAATATTTAAAAAGAATTATTAATCCCTCACTCTGTGTCTGGCCCGAGCAGATAACCATCACGCATGCATGAATCCTGCAATATTTGCATTTTTTCAATCGGGGAGATAACTTAGCAGCTTCGATGCTCGCACTGACACAATAACAAGCACTGACTCAGCAGCACACTTGATTTTGAGAACACATCTATCCCAATATTGATAACACTTCTCCTTTAAAGTCACAATATGACCCTACCGTCTCGTTTTGGACAAGTACGAGCGTTCCTTCTTTGGAAAAGTAGCAAATCATTATAACGCCATCCTGAATTATAACGGAACTTCTCTAGCTAGCTACACTTTAAAATTACCTCGATGATTGTTTTGTTGGCTGGTATGAAAGTTGATCGGGGTGAATAGCAGCCATCATTCTACAGAATTTTGAATAATTTTAGAATTAAGAAAAAACAGATAAATATGCTTACCCTACTCTGAACAGCGAGCGTAGGTTGAGGAGCCGTGCAATTGACTATGTAATCGCTCTGAAAAGGCGCAAAAATAATTCAAAATCGAAATTAAGTGTAGACATAATGAAAAATATTAAAGCCTATAAAGACTCTCACTGTTTCGAGGTGCTGGTAAACTCCGGTAGTGTTGACAGCAACAACGGTATCCACATGGAATGGATTCTCAGTGTACGGTTACAATTTGTAACAGTAAAAACCTTTGTAATGCATCCTACGAATTGCACTGCTCCGTTGATACACTCGACTACGTAGTAAGTATCGTTCTAAAATGGATAATACTTATTTAATTACACTGACAAAGTAGTGAGAAACTACATTGAGAAAAGGAACTTACATATCTCGATCCTTCGTATTCGGGAGGGCAGGGAGCAGCGAAGGAGGACGTGAAAAGGAAGAGAAGAGGAAGAAGAAGGAGAAACATACTTCGAATGGGAGTACTGTATCGCCCATTGAAACAACATTTATACTACCTGACGTTCTCAGGGTGACTCGCATATTGCTGTTTTGCTAAATTTAGAGAACGATCTTGCAAAAACAACTAAAATCATATATTGTGAAATTTCAATTTCTTGGGTTTCCTTATCGGAGATCGAACATGATCATACTCCGGCATGTTTGATTCAGGCTTGAACATGATATAATTAGCTTTTGCTGGTTTAATCCGGTCTATTTCTGATAGGATTCAGGCTGAATAATCTAGAACTTTGCATGACATTCTCATTCATCTTCATTCCAATCCCAGATTATTGCCTATTGTCTCATTGTCTCAATTTCCTATATAAACCCTCCCCGTTTTCTCTTTTCCAGTCTTCTTCTCCAAATCAGTCTCTCACTCGTTTCTCGTAATGGACTCCAAGCAGGTCGGTTGCCGTCCCTTCCTTCCACTCACTCAGCGATACCCCGTCGTAACCTCACCCCAACGCACGGACCCCCAAGACCGTTCTTACCGTACTCTTGCTGTCTCATGATGTCATCCAAAGTACCCTAGAGCTAGCCGATATGCTTGTGGTACTGTTCCTTTTCTACCGTAATCTATTGTACTTTACTTTCAGAATCTCTCGAACGTTCACATCCCCGAGCCGTCTTCACTTAACGGATGGGAACTATGGGGTCATCAAATCTGCAGCATTATGTGATCAAGGTAAGAAGATGGATTGATTACTGTAGAATGATAATTACGGTAGTATACTGGGATACGGTAATACTCTGAAAATGAATTATCGATTGCAGATTTCGGTGCTCACAACGCGAGGATTCGGCTGAAGAATGACCGTATCCCTCCCTATCGATCGATAAATGGTCGTGATTATAACGTATACTTCACCGAGTTTGTTATCGACCTCGGCTTATAACTTCTTTGGCTACAATAATTTCACAATTTTTACCCTGACTGTCATGACTTTACACCAATTCCTTTCTTCTTGGTGATTCATCCTTTTGTCTTCTCTCTACAGGCAATCTCCCTTCTCCCATCTGGTCTTTCTTTCCTATCTCCTTCCCCCATTCAGTGGCTAGCCTTCTTTCTTCTCTTTCCTCTTTAGCGAGGAGTGTTCGTCAATCAATCAAGTCACTTCTTTGAATTGCTATCTGGTCTTTCTCCCATTCATTATTCATTATTTATTTAGTATTCATACTCATTCTGATATGATCTTTTTATTGATAACTTGTCCTTCACTGTCGATTTATGTTGCCTCTGTTTCTTCTCAGGAATGCGACTGCCCCTAATTCTTCTCCTTTCCTTTCCACGAGAAACGGAAGTGGTCAATCACGATATCTGGTCGAAGATAACGATGAAATTGGCGGCCATGGCTGATTTTCACGTTGACACGAGAGCAGCAGCGGAAATGATTATCGATCGGGCTTTCAACATGAGTGTGTCACCGCGAGAGTACTTTGACAATTGCAAAGGTATTAGGGTAAATCGCCCTATTGTCTAGTATTTTTTAAAGTCTTCTTAAATTTTTTCCAGTTAGAGCCACAAGAAAACACAAAAAAAGCATTGCAAATTGGCAGAGCCCACTTTGAAATTAACGCAAAATAATCAAATCTTTACAGCGAGTTGGACCGCTGTCGCATTCACATCCGATGAAATGGCGATTCTTCTTAGAGAAATGGTCCCATTGAGCATTCCTTCCATCAATTTCCGAGGATCCCGCTCAGTTGATGATGTTAGTGAAGAATACATCAATTATTGAAGAAGAAGAACTGTAATTTCAGCTCTTCTTTCGATTCAAAGTTTCTTGGCCTCTCACTTACGCCATTCTTCAAGCGAAGAAACCGGAATTTGACATAATGTTTGCAAAAATAGATAAGAAGTCGCTCGATTTTGTTAGAAATGTAAGCGAGTGATCCCCTTTAGCTTCGAATGAACAAATTTCAGACAATTCAAGATCTCTTGGAGCTTATTGTGAGCAGTTCGAAGCTCATTTATGGAGAGTCTGATTATCCACTTGTGGGACGATTCGTCAAGAAGGTTGGTGGAATTTGAAAGATAACGTAATTCAAGTTGTTTAATTGGGGAATCAATCCATCCTTCTCCTCATTCCGCACCGTCACTCGTGAAAAAGGCTGTTCATTTCCCTATTAATCGACTTGACTTGATGTTTCGTTACCATTCCATGGTGGTAGCGATAACACAACTACTTGGATTATCAAATATGCATGAATAATCATTCATCATTCAGACCTCTACGAACTACAAAAAATTGCCTGTTTCTTCGATGAGATCCCTGGAGATCGCCACTTGCTGGTATTCTCATCTCATGATGAGAGACGGGAAGAATGGCCTCTGGCATATTCTCGCTTCGTCTATGCCTTACGCTCATCTTTCTTCTAAGTTCCGAATCGAGTTGTAGATTTCGAAAAGATTTTTTGTGTTGTATAAATTACGTGTTTCACCTCCGGTAAATAATAAATTCAATAACCACGCAATCCGCTTTCGACACATGGCACACTCATCCCGAACAATCAGGCACTCTCATTTCACAATGATCTCTGGTCGGTCAGAGATCCGAGATAGTATGGGAAATTGAGCGATCAAGCCATTCCTTTCCAGAGCTGATCACGATTACGAATTTCATTAGATACCCGGCTTTCCACATATTCCCTATGGTCTCATCAACACAATTTACTCTGACCCCTACGTGAAGCGAAGCAGTGGTGATAAGGGACGATCGCAAGCGGGGGATAGCGTGATGTCTGTAGAGTGATCTGTTGAGCCCCCCTCCGCCTCTTCCATCGTCCCATCCATCCTCCTATTCACTTCAGAAATCTCGTTGTCTCTCAATATTGTCAAATCCATGTTCTTTCACGGGTGCCAAAGTGCGAAACGAAATCACTTTCCCCGCCCGCGACAACAAATTTCCCCATCGGGTTGGAAAACGTGCAAGCGTGCAAAGGTTACTCCTCCCTCTTTCCTCTACTGAAAAGCGAGACGAACAGAGTGGGATCTCTTATCGCTCTATGGCGTCTCTCCCCATCCATTTCATTCGTGCATTTACCCTCTCCTTCTCGTCCCTTCCATCCCTCCCTTGCTCTATGGCCACCCTTTCCAGGTAAAAACACCGAGACATCATTGCCATGTCTACGGTCGACAAGAAAGCCGTGCTCGAGCACGATCGATTCAGCCAGGTTTGATCTACCCATATTTTCCCAATTTTTCATTTCTTGGTTCAGTGGACACTTGATGTGTAATAGCTTGGCGCGTTTAGAAGCTTTAGAAAGCTTAGCGTGTCTCATGAAGTTTCCTGACCTATCATCACCTTTCCAGCCGGCCCTTCCCACCGTCGAACAGATCAAAGCGGCCATTCCCAAGGAATGCTTCGAGAAGAACCTCCCGCTCGCCCTCGCCTATATGGTCAGTTTTCGGAAATTCATTCAATTCCAGAAGGTCAATATGTTCAGGTCTGGGACTTCATCCTCCTTGCGTTCCTCTACAAAATTGAGCCGATTTTCGAGCTCGGGGGTCTGCCAGCAATGATTTTCTGGTGAGTTTCTCCTATCCCTTCTCCCTCGCTTTGTTTACTCGCGAAAGGGCAGTTGCGAATCTCTTGTGGGCTGTGTTGCTTGGTTTCCCGGGCGACGCACCGCGCATTCAGTGCGTCGAAACAGATTTTTGAGCATTCAGGGGAGATATTTGAGCCGTAGAAGTCAAAGAAGATGTTAAAAAATGCAATTTTTCTAAAATCAAGTTGATTTTTGATCTCTGGGATAATATTGAATATTCAGGTACTTCATCGTCGGAATGGTTCTCTCGTGCATCTTCGTTATCGGCCACGACTGCGGTCACACGACCTTCTCGAACTACCAATGGGTCAATGACTTTGTCGGACACATCTGCCATGGTGAGCATTGTCTTCTTTATCTTGAATCTTCAGCGAATCTGTAGGCAATTTCAATGGAATTAGTCATTTTCGCAGCATTCCGAAGCAGAAACCGGCGAATGGCACGGCAAAAATGAAAGTAAATTACAGGAATGATCTTCACTCCCTATTGGCCGTGGCAGAAGTCCCACCGACACCACCACACCTACACCAGTCATTTGACCAAGGTGTGTCGAAAAATTGACCATTTTCTGTTTTTGTGCTAACTCAGTGGTAAGAACTAACGTAATTGGTTTGACGAAGTGAGGGAAATGTTAAATTTTCCAGGACATGGGACACGCTTGGACCACCGAGAAAGTGTTCTCATCGTGGGGTGAATTCCATCGATTCTACGCAACGAAGGGAGGATTCTTCCTCATGATGATCGGGTACGACCTATTGCCTTTGTTCACCAAAATGACAGTTGCCTTGGACTTCTGGAGCAACAGAGGAGTTCTGACAATTTTGTCATTATTTGTTATCTGATCCTGATCTTTTCATCCACTCATGAAATAGTGGAGAGATCGTGCGAAATTAGAAGAATCATTCATTTTCGCACTATGACCCTTCTAGAATTCTACATAACTCTGTAGTATCTTCATTTCACGTGCTCTCTCGCTTCTCTGACCGGAGAGACAGTGCATGTGAAATGAAGACACCATTGCTCGTATTTCACACTCTGACCCTCCCTCTAACCTTCTTCTCACCTTCTCTCTTCCACAATCGCGCGCTCTTCTCACTCGTCGCGCCATTCGGTGGAACCATCGAGAGAAATGCAGAGAAAGAGAGCGATCAGACGAGAGACTTTGACCTGAGTGAGAGGAGGAAGCGTAGTGTAGCTGAGAATTTATAATGACATTTTTCATTACTCGTTTCATAAAGCCTTAAAAGAATTCATTATCTTGTTTCACTGCCAATAGTCGGTGAAGTGAGCACGAAAACATCACACCGGAAACCTAAACAAGTACTGGGAAGGGGCAGTGGGTGCATCGAACAAGGCCGCTACGCTACTCCACAAAACAACAGAGAAACGTCGCAATAGGAAACTATGCGGTGACTGCTAGGGATGTAGGAATGGTTTCGATACTCTCACTAAACGCATACTCACTATTCACATTACTTTTGCATTACTTCGAATACTGGAATAATATGGTACCCCATTACCAATTCCGAAACTGTGTCAACAAATTATCTGTATTCCAGATGGTGGTTCTACACCATTGCGGGTATCGCCGATGGCAGTCACTTCTGGCCCTTCTCAAAACTCTTCAAGAACAACAAGGAACGAGTGCAGTGTGTCATTTCCGGATTGGTCTGCGTCGCGTGGGCTACCGTGAGTATCCACACTTTTATCTATCGTATCAATCGGCCTTCTTTTTTTGATGATTTCCAGATCCCCAATTTTACGCATCATCATTTGAGGATTTGTAAACGCTGCAACTAAACCATTCTGCAATATCCATTTATGCTCCGGGGTACAAATTTGCTGTGGTAATGAAATATGAACATCATGCTACAATGTGGATTCATTGTCTATGAGATAGTAGAGTTGGGACTTTGATGCTTCTCTTTCTTTCCTGTCACCCTCGCACGGAATTCCCCACGTTGATCGAAAATCGTGAGCAAGGAATGGGGTGATAAGATCTTCGTCATCGTGAAATGATGAAGGAGCGGGGTGGGATAGGCACTGGCCTAGGCACGAAATATCTACAACCACAAACTGCATAGCAAGACACATTGCTGACGCAGCGTTCTGACCGTAGTGTTCTCTCCAGATAAGAGTGAGCAATTGGATAAAGTATTAGTAAATCCCGCTGATGTAAATTTTAATAAATAAAAGATGAAATTAAAAATAAAAGATGAATGGCCGTAATTTATTCCAGGCCGCATTCTACTACTTCGGTTCATGGTCTCAATGGGTCAAATTCTACGTGCTTCCCCTCATCGCTCACTCATTCTGGCTGTTGATGATCACTTATCTCCAGGTTAGAGATTATTTAGTAGCGAACAATTTCGTTACATCTATTACACTTCATGTTTGTCTTTATGCCGCGGATTCTTGCTATGCGGAACATTGATAAGGTGTCTACGATCAAGGATCACATATTCCATGTGAAACATGTCAGGAGTATCAGATGAGAGCGGAACTCGAAGTAATCCGATTGCATTTTTATCACATATTTTCAGCACCAGACCGATGACATTCAAGTGTACGAGGATGGAACTTGGGGATATCTCAGAGGACAGCTCCAGACCATTGACCGGTGAGAGATTTAAAACAAATATAACGGAAAACTACATGAAATAATTAGTTTTTAAAAAATTTGTTGGCGTTATAAAATGATAATAACAAAGATGTCCAGAAGTATGATGACCATGCCTTTTCAGTCCGTACGGATTCGGCATCGACTACCTGATGCACCACATCACCGACGGACACGTCGCCCATCATCTCTTCTTCACGGGAATTCCCCATTACAATCTGATGAAGGCAACGGCTGTAATCAAGGAGAAGTTGGAGCCATATGGAGTGTATAGATACCAGGTGAGGGATAGAGATTCAATCATTATTTATTCCGCTCAAAATCAGCTCAAAATCGCTAAATTTCTTTACAGCCCCGCAACAATAAATAAAGATAAAATAAAAACGTGTCAGTCGCAAAATTTACAATGACAACATTTCAGAAATCGCCCGACTTCCTCTTCCAACTTGCCGCTCTCACTAACCGTCTGGAGTACCTTGTCGGAGAGGGAACCGGACTTCTGAAGTACGCCAAGACCAAGAAGATTGACTGAACAATTAGCCCATTTCATTATTTCATTATCTCGAGCTCTAACTAGTCTTCTAGAAGGGTCGTTTCTTACTTAAGAGACCTTCCACGAGAGAACGTAACAACTGTGTAGGGGGTCACGGATGGCTAAAAATTCGAACAGGCCCAAATTTTTTTTCTGGAGAGAGGGCCCATAGGGACGGGTGATGGCATATTTAGCTAAGGTTCTAGGTCGATTTTGGGCGGCATACGGGCACCTACCACTTTGGGGGTCGAAAAAATCGATGTCTCAAATTCGTTCGTTTTTTAGTAAACCCCACCTAAAAAGGTGCGTAGATTCCGAATTTCGATATCCCAGCTCGTGAAAATGCGAAAGAAAAAAGTTATACACGAAAAACACGTATTTTTGACATAAATTGTTGGAAAACCATATTTCACAATTTTCTTAACATTCTGAAACTAATATTTTCAGATTCTACGTGAAAAAATACTAATACCTTAAATTTTTCAGAATTTTAAAAATGGCCATATGAGGCGGTTTGCGTTAGGATCAACAAGTGTATGGAACAGGTAAAAAATCGAAAGTGCTCAAAAGTTGGCCTTAGGGGTTATTTTCGATGCTGAACAACCTGGTATGGTCGATTTCGCAATATGTCCCCTTTTCGC
>LS486216.1:109239-180798 GCA_900490705.1 Pristionchus arcanus
CAACATGATTTTTCACATAAGGGGGGACCCTTACGTGAAAAATCTCGAGCTGAATCATGACAAAAACTAAAGTCAAAATGCTGATGAAAAATCGTCAAACGGTTGAAAATGAAGAAAAAACGTTATTAGAGGCATTTTTGAACCAATATCAGAGAACGGAGAACGAAAACTCGTGGGCTAATTAGCCATTTTTGCTTGATTTTCTTCCTTCAGTCGCAGAAATGAAAGCATATGGCCATTTTTAAAATTCTGAAAAATTTAGGGTAGTAGTATTTTTTCACGTAGAATCTGAAAATTTTACTTTCAGAATGTTAAGAAAATTGTGAAATATGGTTTTCCAACAATTTATGTCAAAAATACGTGTTTTTCGTGTATAACTTTTTTCTTTCGCATTTTCACGAGCTGGGATATCGAAATTCGGAATCTACGCACCTTTTTAGGTGGGGCGAAGTACTTTTTAAGAGGATCTGAGATATCGATTTTTTCGACCCCCAAAGTGGTAGGTGCCCGTATGCCGCCCAAAATCGACCTAGAACCTTAGCTAAATATGCCATCACCCGTCCCTATGGGCCCTCTCTCCAGGAAAAAAATTTTGGGCCTTATCGAATTTTTAGCCATCCGTGGACCTTTTCCACTCTCTCGTGGAATGTCTCTTAAACGTGTTTGCTTTAGCCTCGCAGAGGCGGAATCTGATAAATAATTTAACAATTCTTCTGGACACATTAAAAGAGAATGATACTACTCTTTCATTGGAAAGTTCCGACTCTCCTAAGCGAAATTTTGAACAATTACTAGATCCTGGGTGGTGACAATTCGGCTATCCCTATTAGGGGATGACGTTGTGACTTAGCTATGTGTATTCACAACTCCTCCACCCTAGTTGGCTCGGATGTCGATCAGTGAGGAGGCTCTAGTGCTCGACTACACTACCATGGCGATGCGAGCGAGAGGTGGCGATGGTGCAAGAAAGCCTTTTCTAATCTGTTTTCTGACTCCACAGGGACTCGAGTCTATAGGAGGCCAGAGAAAGCGATAGACAGTGTAAACGAAGAGAGTGCATGGACACAGAAGTGAAGAGTGTAGGACGAGGGCGATGGGAGGGGAAAGAACTGGAGACGACGACGACGCAGAGGGGTAAAACATCTCAAACGTTTTTTCTCATTTTTTTGTAATAGTTTTCCCTTCCGAGTCTTATTGAGATTGACATTTCGATTCATGTCTGCAATATCATTTGTAAATGAAGCATATCTGAATATGTCGTGAAAATTTCGTGTTTTTTTTCTCGAATTGACTGTCCGAATAATTTCTGAATCGTTATGTATTGCGCTGAACCTGTTGCTATTCTATTCAGGGCTGAATACCCCCCCCCAAGCTTCATTATAGTTACCGTCAGAGCCTTCAGTCATCCCCCTTTTTTCTTCAGTTATTCCATACTCAACTTCGCTCGAGACATCAGTCGAAACTGCCTGTTGCGTTATCCGTTCCGTCGCTCATTCTCCTTTGAAGAGTAACAATTGCTTTTGAGCCTCTTCTGTTCACATTTTGCTTTCCATTCATCATTCACCATAATTTCAGCATACGATGATGGAATTACCCTCGGGATATTCCCTCATCCTCTACGATTTCGCCAATTGGTCTACCGTCTGTTGTATTATTCGAATAGCTGTCGCGGAGAGCAAGATAGCGAGAGTGCTGTGGACAATAGTCTTCTTTGGACTGTGAGTTATTCATGTTCAGTGTTAATTTTCACATGGTTCGTTATGACAATTCAATACTTGCATTATGTTTCACTCATTCAATGAGATGAATTTTTCAATTGTTGTTGTAATGAGTCGCAGTCGATTCCTTCGTTCACAATCTGCTGCGACGAAAATGAAAGAATGCCGGAGAAAAATAAATGATTATTCCATTTTAAACTCTTACTCAGACTCGGGGTCTTCATCTATCTCATTGTCACCTGCGTTATTCAACTTTTCTCGTATCCAGCAGAGATCACTTCAAATCTAATGTTTGAAGAGCAGGTTTCTACTCATCTGTTTGAAGTTGATCTTTGCTCTTTCAGTTATTTCCGTCCATCTCATTCTGCAATTACAACCCACTCAAGTTGTCCGTTGTCTCTGCAGGTGATCAATTCATTCTGCTCATTTTGTCTCGAGTGCAGGCTAGGTTTGGCTTGTCGAGAACTGGTCTCTCCATTTCGCATACTATCTCACCGATAGTCATTTCGACAAGCCTACCCTAGTGAAGGCCTTTGTTAGACTTTGAAGCCCGCGGAAGTGAGATGTCCAGAATGTAGAAATCTCCAAATGCCCACAAGACTGAGAAAATGAATCGATCGTTCAGGAGGAGTCTACGCCCCAATTTACAAGTTAATGCAAGAGTATCAAGCAGTCCTAGCAGGCACGCAAAGTGCTTCAAACACCTATGGATTGCAGGTTCGCAAAACGAATACCAGATAAAATACATATAATTAACCTGCATTCAGTCACTTCCCGCTTTCTCACTCGAAGAAGTGGCTCGAGATCAGCTCTACGCCCTCATGGCCCAATTGAGTGATGCTGATTTGATTGCTGCCTCGTACTCCCTATCTGATCTCATCACTGAATGCAGTATCGGAGGTGTGGCTTGCGATATGTGAGTGGAATTTATTTTTGCTGGCTTGCCATAGTTTTAGCTCGTGAAATCGAAAAAAAAATCTTGGTTAATCGACTTATTTCAGGTCTTCTTTCTCCTCCTTCCTCCATCCTCAATACGGGCAGTGCTTCACATTTTCGACGAATTCATCCATAACAAGACCTGGGCTGAATCAGGGATTGCGGATGCTGATTACAACACACGTAAGAAACGTCTATTCATCCAGTTGCATTTTGTTATGAGTGTATTTGGAAAAAAGTAGTGAATTTTCAGCAAGACATCTCCAGCAACTCGTCGGTTGATCTGCTGCCGACGACTGGAGTTGCAGGTAAGGTTTTGACCGTTAGATTCCAACATTTATGATGAGCTTATCGATAGGCCCATCTATAAATGAATTAGTGTGAAGGCAGGAATAGAAAGTCTTCAGGCATCCGCCTCTCCGTTCATCCTTCCGGATACTTTTCTTCCCTTGACACACGAGGGCTCACGCTTGGAGTGGGACTGTATTCCATTGTCGGATTGGCAAAGGCGAGACTCATAAATATTACTTATTTTTGTAACAGACAATGCCGAAAATATACAGATTAATTTTTCATTTTGCTCAATTAGAACACGCGATGAAACACATGTGATTATATTTTTTTCAGACGAAGTTCTCGCGTGTCAAACGCCCCTATGGCCGATGTGTTGAGAAACAATTGGGCTCGGAAAACTACTATTCAGTAAGTTTTACGTTCTTCTTTGATGGAGTAGGAAAGATCAAAAATCATCCTCTTAGTCCTTCGCCTACTCCCTCGATACTTGCTTCGCTTCATGTCTGCAGCGTGCAGCAGTTGCGAGATGCGGCTGTAGTAATCCAATCTACGGGAAGAATGACAGCATGGAGTACTGCAGCACGCCCGCCCAGGGTAAGATCACAACGGCCGTAATCTATAGCAGTATGCGAGGTGACTAGAATTCGAAATACGGATAATTGTCTCTTCCTTTCCCACACTCTCTTACCGGTCAGAGAAGCGAGAGAGTCTATGAAATGAAAAGAAGAGAGGTACGGCATTGTTCAGTTCGAGAAGCAAAAAGTGATTCTAGTGTTGTGTCTGCAGTCGCTCAAGGGAAGGCAGAAGGAGTCGAACGGGACGAATGTGAATGCAGTGGCCGAGTGTGGATGCGACCCGCCCTGTGAAGAAGTATGAATAATTAAATAATTCCTAAAGCCCATCGAAACAAGAAAAAAACGGAATATGTTGAGTTTCACGTGTCTTTCATATAAAATAATGAATGACTTATGTTAATGTCCTGAAGATTCCTCGGTGTCTCAAAAACATGCAATTTCCAATATTATGAAAAATGAAACGAACACTCGGATTACAAGCAGATATTTTATCTCATCGTCAATACAAACAACAAGAACGAATCAAACGAATCAAATAATAAGGGTTATAGGGACGAATACAATCATAATGAAACGGGTCAAGAACGAATCTAATACAAATGAGGTCCTTAGAAGGGTCTTCCTCTTGCTCTCATTCCTCTCATTCCTCTCATCATTCCTCTCGCTCCTCTTCCTCCAGCATAGACAGGAACGTAGATGACTCTTCCTCTTCCCCTTCCTCCTCCTCGTCCGCCTCTGTTCGTAGTGGAGATGCCAGGACGATTCGTGCGCTTCTCAACCACCTGGATAGAATTGGATTAAATAATTGATTCGTTAACTGATTTTTTTTACATCAGTCATTATAAATAGGCCCAAGTTTCAATTGACTTAGAGATAGGAAAGGGCTTATGATCAGATCGTTTAGGTCACAAAAGTTGTACGATGTGGTTGGACTAGTCTACCGCACAACACCGTGAGCAAATACAGAATCGAGCTGAGAGAGGGTGGTCAATTCTCACCTTGATCTGTCTTCCCTTGAGCAGACTGTCGTTCATCGCAATCGCGTTGTCGCGGCCCTCAGCGTCCGAGAATTCGACGTACGCGAATCTAGAAATATCATATTTATTGATTTTTCATCAGGTAATTATGCTAATGAGATATCGTAGGGCCTAAGGATTAGGCTAAGGCATAAGATCTGGTTATTTAATCGAATAGCTTACCCCTTGGGATGGCGCGTGAACTTGTCGCACTGAATGGTCACTCTCGTCACTGATCCGCACCCATGGAAGTGCCCTTCCAGCTCCTCCGCTGTGCAACTGTAGTCCACCTGCAATTTCATTTTTTTTTCTAATTATCAAGTTATCTTATTAGATTCGAATGCTACTACCACGGGAAGTTATAGTTCTAGCACAGCCTATTGAATCCATTTGATCGGCAGTTATAAATAGCCTGCATCTACATGACTATCGAAATGGTAATGGTAACTCAAAATAAGTGGTAACAGGTATCCACACCAACAGTTGCACTACAACGCTAGGTGATAGTTGACAAGACTGTCAAAGGAATGAATCACTCACGTTTCCTACGTAAACGGATCTCCCATCGGCCGCTGCTTTCTCCTCAGCACTCATGGCAACGGAAGTGGAATCCTTGGAATCATCAAGGGAAGTGTCCACCCAACTCTGCACTCGCGCCAGCGCCTGCTCCTCGTTGATCTCGTCCAACTTGCGCTGCAGTTCCTCCTGGAAAGAATATTAATATTATTTAAATATTAGGGGAATCAGGGAGCCCATAGAATGGTAAAATTATAACAAAATTGCCTCACAATCAGTTGGTTGGGTTAGAGGTTAGGGAGGTGGATTGGGAGGTCAATCAGGGAGGATTGGGTTCCGAAATAAAAATAATAATACCTCAGTCATCATCTCCGAGGACGAGTTGTTATCGGCGAGCGTGTTCTCAGCAGTGGACATGTTGACGGTAGACATCGGTGAAGGAAGAGATGGTCGAATTGAACTGACTGAATCAGCTATCAATGGGACTCCTTATGTACCGAAAGATCGGAAGGCTGACTGGATGGGTCCAGGTTTACAACTTGGGAGCGTCCAGGGGGTAGTTGGGGCAGAGTTCGGAAGTCGGTTCGTTGGAAGGGTGGAAGGGAGGGGAGTGCAGGGACGCCAGTGGGGATGAACTGTTCAATGACCTTGCAATCGACCTAAGAAGAGATCAAGAACAGGAATAGGAGATGAAATCAAGAGATTGATGAAATTAAAACACCTAGGGTTCGAAGGATACTGAGTAAAAATCCCCGCAGAGGTAGACCAAGCCTGCCATCCCCTTGGACAAGGTAAATTGGTGGTAGCCATGGTTACGAAAGGTAAACGTCCCCTAGAAGCTCTGACCAGCTTGGGACCACAAAGAGTGGCCGTTTAACGACTTTAAAAATGGTTTGATTGTGGATGCAACTTTTCCTTCTTTGAGCGAAAGCATTTCAGACAACGTACACTCCATCCATCTCACAGTCAGCTTATCCGTCTTTACAATACAATGTTGCTACGGGTAAGACATTCATATTCTTCACTAGGCCTTTCTCATATCCGAAACTGCAATCGAAACCTAGTTGCTGTATAGAGAGTGTCCTCTATTTCACAGAAACTTCACAGACAGACCACAAGGCAACACAACATTAAATCGTTTATCCAAATGAAAGTGTGAAATCATTCAGGAACGGCAGCGCAACAAGAAGCTCTCATGCAACAGCAGGGAGTACCGAAGAATTGGGATTGGGTGAGGCAACTCTTCAATCAAATATTGTTATATTTTTTCTAATGAGCCATGCCACTATCATAAGTGAATTTTTAGCTGCCCTAGAATTATGTCTTGAAACATATTCCTCTTGCAAAACTCACTTGACTTTGAATGACTCCAGCCGAAGAGTTGATGCATTTTCAGACAACTCCAACGATGCCAACGATACCGACAACGGAAGAAGATGACGACTTCGAGGGAAGTGCGGGTGAGCTGTTTTTCATTGTCTCGAGTCTGCACGATTTGCAGTATACAATTTGATGCGCTTAATCCAAACACCTCTTCACAATTTCAGACGATCTTAGTTCCTGTGACAACCTCAGATAAAACTACTTTTATACTTCAGATGACGGTGAAGGAACAATCGACGAAGATCCAGTGATGAGGAAGAAGCGAAGTGTCGATAATTCGACTTCATCCTCAATTTCTGCTGTTAGCTCGACTGCTGGGGCAAGTATCTTTCTTTCAGTGTATTGGTTCAACTACTTTGCGAGTTTCTTAATCGATCCTCTAGCAACAAATGTTTTCTGAAACCTCCGAAACTTCTCGCCCCAGTCTCCATGACTCCATTGTCCTTTTGATGCACAAAGTGTTGAGAGTGGCTCAACTGTCGCCAGAGGTTGGGGGGGGGGAGGCATCGTGAAACAGTGTGAGGGGGATCAATAACTAAACTATTGCAGTTAGGCAGTTGCATCAAGTGGAACGCGAACTTTCCGAATGTAAGCGCCTGTCGGCAGTGGTACGCGGAGAATTCACTGATGGTGCAGGTGGGAACTATTTCTGTAACCTTTTCGTCTCGAAAAAGACTATCCTGGACCGGTAATCATAATTCAGATCTACTTCAACACCCTCGAGTACGAGCATCACGTCGAGAGCCCCTCGTACACTGTAAGTGTCACGTTTTTTCTTCTTCAGATCGACATTGAAAAGGGGAAACGCTCAAAAACGAAGAAATACGAAGATGAGTCGTGTTTTTCGATAAAAAGTTGCCAGCGAGAACACAATGATGAATCATAATTGTTATTTTTGCAGTTCTCATCGCTCCTCAACGACATTGGCGGCAACGCGGGACTGTGGCTGGGGTTGTCCGTTGTGTCGGCCATCGAAATCACTGGTTAGATTATATTTTCTCTTTTTTTGAAGAGGCAAAAGAGAAAGTATTGACTACGACCTGCTCACTCGAACTAATGTAGCCATTGTGAAACGTATCGCGTTTCTTTCACAAGGGAAATGAAACATTGAAATTCTAAAATAATATTAATTCAGGCCTCCTCTTCATCACTCTCGTCTACCTCGTCTCCTGTCGACGACTAACGATCAGACCACACGAAGTAAGAAAACAATTTCTATTGATTTTAAGAACTCGACAGCATCACGATCAAATATGTTTCACCTGTCTCTCATCTTACAGATGGGAACAGAGATGCAATAATAGGTAGAATTATCTCAAAACAAATTGCATCGAGTTAAGGATCCGGAAGACGACGAAATTCGACGGCGAAGGGAGCAAGATCGATCAGCCCAAAATGGAAAGGCTCACTTCTTGACGTGAATCGACTGCATTTGTATCCTCATAATCACTGTTACTCATTTCTCATATTTTTACACGCCTTTAGTCAATTCATCGAGTCAATATTCTAGTACCGATGTTCAGCATTCAAGATTATTGCACGGGTTATTCCGATAAAGCGTTGTTGCATCGATATCTTATTTATCTACGCTAACGCTTATTATGGAATAGATTCAACGGGAACATTACAATTCGGAATGGAAAAAGCTGTCATCGATTGGTTCCAATCCGGCGAATCGAGCAGCGAGAGTGTTCTTACTGTCGTAGATTCGCAGTTTCGTATACGCGCATGTGATTGATTCCAAACTGTTCTTCGCTTCTTGAGAGATCAGAATGTAATCTTCAGACCACTGAAAGGAGAGTAGTAACGAGTACATATAAAATTGCCAGCGAGTTTGAATAATAGGCAATTCTTCTTCAATTTTACATGAGAAAGAAAAATATTTTAGATAATATCGGTGTTTGGGCCAAAAGTTTTCTTGAGTACTTAACCTTCTTGATTGCTTTGCTTGCAGTCTTCATGTAGTCAAGTTTCTTCTCGCGCGTTCCTTGAGTATGTTTGACTATCAACTCGAGGAATTCCTTCCAAATCTGAAGCATTTGAAATTACATTTAAAGAATATGAAGAGAATCTATTCGGTCAAAGTTCAAGACTAATAAACTCTGGCCTGTTTCACTCACATTTCTCAAAAACAGTTGTGCTTCCTTGTTCAATTTACCAAGAGTTCTCTCAATCAATGGACGACGGGCGAAGAGTCGAGGCACGTACTCTTCCATTTCTTCCAATACCTTGAAAAATAGTTATATTAGCCATTTTAAAATGATATATCACCAATGTTCAAAAAACATTGTGACTGGAATGATGTAACACAAAAAGCATACCTCCTGAGTAGAATCGAAGTTGAAATCAGTGAAGATTGCGAACATGAATGCACTGATTTCATTTCGATGCTTGGCAATTTCTTCCGGGGTGATCGTTTCTTCATTTTTAGACGCGCCTAATATAAAAATTTAAGACAAAATAAGCATTACTCGAGCGATTGTAAAAAAAGCCAGTCTTCAATACTATGCAATTTAAATAGTAATAATTACTGTAAACCCCACCTTCCTTCATTTCGAAACAGTTCTCATAGTGTTTGCTGAGTGCAATTCCCAATTTGTCTGATTCCTCTTGCAGAACTGTCATTGTCGTCGCGATATTTACTGGATTTCCCTCGAAATCTTTGATATGCCGTATCTTGTCGAGCAGTTCTTCGCAAGAGAGACAAGTGAAGGATAACAAGAGGGCGAGTAGTAACCGCATCTTCAAAGGAAATATCATGAAAACGCGTTAAATAAATAGATAAATTCATAAAATGGGTAAAATGACGCGATGGATTGTCCATAATCAAGTACTGATAAGGCTGACGCGCCATAAAAAGACGGAAAGGAAGGGAAGGTGGTGACTCTGATAAACAGAGGAATCATAAAGGGCACTAGGGAGAGAGGTAGAGCAGGACTAATCAAACACGAGGCGTGTTGACAAATAAACACATTTATCGATTCGCGCTAGAGTGCAAACTAGGGTTGTCTAAACGGAAAACGGAAAAACGCCTCTCTCATTCCTCTTTTCAATCATTCCGTAATGCGGTCGGACCCCCTCATTCTCAACTCAAAATTCCGAATGATTACGGAATTCCGTAATTCTTATTCTTCCGCATTCGATCTGAGGAGACCGGTCCGCTTCAGAGAAGGGGAGAAATGGTTGAGTTTCAACCACTCCTCGTCTTCTTTTTTATTACGGAATTACGGAATTCCGTAATTCTTCAGACCGATTACGGAAAAAATGTAATCGGAGAATGAGAGGGAAAATCGATTCGGAATTACGGAATAAATTCCGTATAGACATCCCTAGTGCAAACTACAACTCGATATGGTCTGTCCTTCCACTTAGATCAGGTAAGGATTGCACTAGATTCCAAGTTGCTTTCATCGGATTTTCCTTGTCCATCATTCGGAAGAGAGTGTACCAGCAAGTCACTCGTTCCAGACTGTCCTTTGACGATTGAGGAAGAGACTCGTAGGATGATGTTGTCTGAAAATTCAGGAAAGAAAAATGATTCCCGAAGAAAAATTATACCTTTTTGATGGCCCTTGACAGAAGCGGAAAATACTCCTTCGGGTTGTCGAAGCGCTGTGAAACATACACGGCAACAGTCAAGATTCGCTTGTAGAGCTGAAAGAGCGATGTGTGAAGAAAAATATGAATCTGACTCACATCTTTCACGAATGTCCCGGATTCTCTGTCCAATTTAGTGATCATATTATCGAATCGTTGCTTTCCTGACCACAGGCGAGGCGCTTGCTGCTCAATCACTTTCAGCAGCTGAAAAACTCAAATAATTTCTCATGAAACGGATAAAAATAAAGGCTAAACGCGCCTGTTCATTAGATTCGAACGGAGAATGCTCCTGGAATACTTTAGTGAAGAAGGTTTCTGTTTCCGCCCCGTAGTCGTCCTGACTTCCCGAACCTGAAAAGTGCATTTTCGATTCGGATTTTTCTAATTTGAACATGAAATATTACCCAAGCAGTTGTCGTAATGCTGTGCGAATGAAATTCCGAGTTTGGCCGATTCTTCTTTGACTATTTTGAATGCTTCTTGCTCGTTGACTCCAACTTGGTGCAATCCTCCGAGTTGGTTGAGAACTTCTAGAGGGATATCAGTAGAAATGATTTGAGAGTAGATGATAAAGATTAAGATGAGGGTTCTCATCGCGGAAAAAAAAGAATGACGGACGAGACTATTATCGACTGTGGAACGTGTAATCACTTCACTACTATCAATACCAAAGTAAAATGACGCGGCAAACGAGGACATGTAAAAAATGTGGCAGCAACTGCAAAAACATGAATTGACCATGACGGTAAAACTGATCTTCGTTAGAGGTGTTTACCATTGAAATGAAACTGTCTTTTGAAGTGAAAATTTTCGCTTCTACTCGCGAACCCTAGTGTCAAACTCATTTTAGACGATCGATCTTTTCCACTGTACCGGGGCGAAAACATGTCGAAAGAGGGGCAATGAATGGGCATGTTTTTCTTTCAAACGAAGGAAGAGACAAAGATCTTTTCACAGATACATCTGGGAAATGGTCGTTGACTCATCAGAAAGAGGAAACGGTAGTTGTTGTCTCAAAAAATTATTATTTTCAAATTAATTTATCATCATTGACATTATTATCGTCATGGTATTTATCAATGGATGTAGAGATTGAGAGCGAAACAATAAATATGTGCGAGAAGATCAACAATAGAAATATTAATAAATTGAATGGTATCTGTTTGCTCGGAAATTACAACTCGTTACGGAACTGTGCATCGTTAGAATGAATGGATTGGAGGATCATATTTGCTAGCTCATTCTCCGTATCAAACAGTCTCAGAAGAGTAAACCAGCACGTCTCTCTTTCAAGATTCTTCTTTGATTCCTGGGACAGCTTGTTGTAGTTGTTTTTCATCTGAAATCAGATTTTACGTGAATGAAACCTCTTTGACCTGTAAGGAAATAATAAAACGGCCAAAGATTCGGAGGCGAGCTAATTGAGCACTAACCTTTCGAAATGTGAAGGAAACTAGATTATCATCAGCAACATATGACGGATCATGCACCTTGACCATTGCAACTTCACTCAAATCGGAGGAAAGCTAA
This sequence comes from Pristionchus arcanus, assembly GCA_900490705.1. Taxonomy (NCBI): domain Eukaryota; kingdom Metazoa; phylum Nematoda; class Chromadorea; order Rhabditida; family Neodiplogasteridae; genus Pristionchus; species Pristionchus arcanus. The sequence continues at coordinate 120,808 of LS486216.1, forward strand.
AATTGAGTGTCAATATGTAATTTAATAATATTTCCGTACTCACATTTCTCAGGAACTTCACCGAATGTTCATCCAACTTTGCGAGTACTTTTTCAATGAGTGGCTGACTATCGGATACGGTTTCATGAGAATACACTTCAGGGACATATCTCTCGATGCCAGCAAGGAACTGCAAGTGGAAATTTAAAATAAAATGTAAATGGAATACAAACCTTATCAATAGGGTAGAAGATTCCGAGTAAACGACTCTCGATGCTTTCCTTCATGAATACTGCATATTCCTCGGGTGTCATTGCCCAGATTCCCCAAGCTTCTGAATTGTATATTTTTTAGTTTATTGAGATTACGTTTAGTTTCAAATAGGGATTCATTTTGTGTTGTATGATATGTTTGAGAATGAAAGAATCAAAATAATATTAATGTAAACATTATCTTAGCACTATTTGCTTCAATGTTTGGTGACTCAACAAGAGAATCAAATCCTCTCAACTAAAACTTCATGAAATTCACTCTTCAAACTAACCCTGACAATTAAAGATCAGCTTCTCAGGAGCAACCTTCAACTTTGCAGCTTCTTGCTGGATCACTCGTACCTCAGTGGATACATTTACCCGATTGAACGAAATATCCATTAATTTCTTCGAAATGGTTGCCCATGACAGATTATCGGCAATGGCAACGGCGAATGGAAGAAAAACGAAGAATTCAAGAGGAAACCTCATCTGTACCTGGAAAGTCGTGATTTTACTTTGTGAAGCTGCGAACAAATGAATACGAAAGTGTGAAACATTAGAAGGAATCCAGAAATTGTATGGAAACTGTTCGAGCAGTCAAGCATATTCTACTGATAATAATAACGGATCTCGTAGATGTGATATTCATCGGATATTGAGATGGTTAAGTGAAATAATGTGAGGAACTTAATCAATGTGCTTGAAGATAAGTATAGTGACAGGCAGAACCCTATTGTACGATTCGTTTTTAGAGGATCAATAATATAGATCACATCTTGCAACGGAGAGGGGGAGGACATACAGGCAGACAGAGCAGTGTTCTATTCACCAGTGAAAGAGCGTCCCTCTTTCTTTCTTTCAAAAACGAAGGCGGAGACATAGATTTTCTCACTGAGACATTTGCGAAGGGGCCAAGTCAATGATTCATAGGGAAGAGGTTGAAAGGGAGGGGATATATGTCCGATAAAAGGGTATAAGCAAATGAAAAGTCGAGAGCAGGCCTTTGGGGTCTGAAGAGTCTGTCTGAAAAAACTCCGTAATGTATTAATTGGGTGGGCAATGGACGAGACATAAGTTGAAGAAGGTGGAAGGGACAACGGAGATCTCAGAGAGTTTCCAGGCAGTCAGACAGTGATGAGATAGTGTGTCTTATAGGAGAGTGAGATCAGACTTAACAGTTGTGGGGCCAAAGAGATTGCAAGGACAAAAAAAGAGAGGTGAATTAATTCCTAACTCCCATGTAGAGTTCCAGAAAGTCAAAAGTGATCATTGTCGTTTGTTCGATATTTCATTTTTCCGCGTTAGTAGTATAGCGCGAGAAGAGAGATATTTCATCAGAAAGAACTGATAGATTGCAGATAGATTATTACAATCAAGTGAATCACCATCGGGATAAATCCAGCATCCCTCTTTCTCAATAGATCAGAGAGATCCACGGAAAGAGAGTGTAATGCGAAATTCAGCAGGAGAAAATGTCAGACTAAAATAGATCAGACAGATCCATCAAAAACATATTGAGTAAAAATGCCATAGCGGATCCCTTTCTTATTTCAAACAGCAGTAAGCTTTTTTACCTGTGGGAATGATCGAGACCGTTGAGTCATCGGCATAAGTCTGAAAAAAAGAAGAGGTCAAAATTAAGCATTCTCCAATTGTTTCATACGCTCCTTCCGCTCAGACCTGCTCGCAAGAACTGGCACCGTGGTGAGAGGCGCTTTTCAACCAATGAATTCCTGAAATCGATCACTCAGAAAGATCAAAGATCAATCGGCTTCAGATGGCTCGTTATGCGCTCGCCCGAAGCGCTCGTGCCTGAACTATCTTGAGAACGACTGAGGAGCAGGCTGTAGATGCGGCGGGATGCGATAGATGAATAGAGTAAGAAGTGATCTTGTGAATAACGACAACGTCAGTCAGAACTATTGCAGAATAAAGATGCACAGTGAACCCTTCGATTTACATTGTGACTTTGAAACCCACGACACGAACCCTTTTGCAATGCGTACAGTACCCAACGAGAAGAGCGAACAAATATTTCATAATTCATGAGTCAAGACTTTATCGAGTAGTGTCTTTTGACTAAGGCTCGTCTTCTCACTCTTATTCAAACTTGATTTCCTTGAGACACACGCCGTTGATCGAGTAATTCGGGGCGGCAAATAGGATTCCATGAGATGATTCGGAGTGAGAAATGGTCTGACTCTCTCCATTTTTCATGATCTCTAGTCACTCTCACCGACGAGAGAGCATTGCGAAATGAGATATGAGATGTAAAGGAGAGAAAAAACTAACGACGAGTTTGCATTTGAGGAGTTTGCATTTTTAATATTGTGTTTAATTAAATTATGTGAATTGTCCAGTGCACAGATTTGACTTATCGTATTTGCACTTGGTCTTTGTCCCAGAATAATTTATTTCACACACAAAAAAGAATAAATTACTCCTCAAAAGATCGTAAGATCGTAACCATAAAGTAGGTCATTGTACCGGGTCCTGCATATTTTCGTGTGTAACACTTCATTATTCCAATGCGCGCTTCTCCATAACGAAGAGTTTGGCCATCGATAACGAACTGAAATTTGCATTATTTTCACTTTTTATTCACAATTTTTTCTCCATTGCACCCTGCGAGAAAGACATTCTCCTTCTGCACTTTGGGGGCAGCGCAGACTTACCTCTGAATTATTCGTCTTAGATATTTGACCATCGTCCGCCATTCGAAGTCCAACAAACTTGCACAACTGTTTGAACAAGAGTGGTTCAATTCTCAGAGTGACCCGTTGTTCGATGTCGCTTTTAGAAACGACCTGAAATAATTGATAATTATGCAAATCACTGTTTGGAAACGCACCTTGATTGCTTCAAGCATTGCATGACCATTCTTCTCGAATTTCACTGGGAGGTGCAGCCAAGTATGCTTTTTCTTTACGAGATCTACGAAATCGTCTTCTGATAGGGCGTTTTCGTCTTCCTATAATGGGTGGTAGAAGCTTTAAAACCGGGGAAATAAATTTACGAAATCATAAATTGAACTGACCCAAATTCCTCTGAATCCCGACAGCCAGCTGGCTGTTATTGAGCATCGAGATAGGGAGAGAAGGGAAGGTACATCGAGAAGGGAATCCTCCATTTCCACTGTGATTTCCTTTGTTTGGTGACGGCGAATAAAGTCGAGAATGCTGAAGTATTCAATTTTCGTCGCTTCTGACATAGGTAAAGGTGCAAAGGTGTATCCACGCCAAGCTATTTTTTACAGTTAGGTAACGCTAGGTGAGACTCAGTGGTAAGGGGGTTATCCGGACTACAATGCCCTGATGTCCAATGCTTTCTAGGGCAAGTTACCTTCCGACATTGGATTGGAGATTAAAAAAGGATTGCGAAGCGATTTTACCCTGGATCGGCTTCAGCTCCTCGAACAATTATTTTGAGCGAATCGAATTCGACGTCACCCAATATTTCCTCGATTTTGTCCAGCGGGAAAAAGGAGAAGTTGATCTGAACAAAATATTTCCACGTTATTACGACAATGATTCTCACCATTTCCAATTGGAGATGCTTCGCGTTTACTCGATGGAACAAATTCCGTCGTGTTTCGATGATCTCATCCAAATTGGCAGGATTTTGGATATGACGAGAGAACAGTTTGTCGAAAGAAACCTTTAGCGATTTCTGAAAATAAGTATAGTCATTGATCTGAGGAAGATCCCCAATGAAAAGGGGAAATCACCAACCTCTTCCCATGTCCGCTGAATTGTGAATCCTGGAGGCCCGTTCGCTTCTCTCGTCCGTCTGTCTTCCGCCTACAAATCAGACAATAAATAACATTGTTATCCCAATTGCTTATCGACATCCAAATTTCCGACTCACCGAAATTCGATCAGGCGATTTGATGACGATTTCGTCGATTTCGATAACGTCGACTCTCGATTGCACCTGGCTGATGGGAGGAACAGAGGCGGCCATTGGACAAAAACTGAATAAATGTGCAATGATAATCTTCGCCTGTTTTGCAGTATACAACAGAGAACTTGACAATATAACACGAAAGAGAAAGAGGTGCTAGTGTGAGCAAAAACATGTGCAAAAAGGGATGATAGATAGATAGAAGAAGGTGCATATTGTATCGTTCTTTAGTGCACGTTCGTAAATAGCGTAAATATTAGCTCACTAGAATACTGCTGAGTAGCGGGAAAGGTGATTGAAGTCTCCCTGGCGACGATTTCAAACGTGTCAGCCGTAACTCTCCCTAGAGTGAGTCAACTTGCACGTTGTTGTGCAATAGCTGCGCGATAAACGCGCCAGAGCACAAAGCTCGAGCAAGCACTACAGAAAAAGCACAGTTGGGGTTGGTTCAGTGCTCTTTTGAAATTATTGTTTTTGTGTTTTTGTGCAACGTCCTAATATTCTATTATATGATAATCAGGAAAATTTATCATTAATTGAAGAAGATGGGTGAATTTGGTGAATTTGATTGACATTTTTACTTCGATATGATTATGTCGGTATACGTAATCGGCAATCAGAAAGATTCGTCCACTCTTGACAAGTGCCGGATATACATTATTTTATGGCCTTTGAATGCCTTGGATTCAAAGTTGCCGGAAACTGAAACATATCTTCTATTTATAAATTATTAGCAAAATGTCACCTGTTTCAGAAGTAATAATCTTTGCATGCTTATTTACTGATGATGAGAACCAAACTTTCTTATCAAGAAGGGGTAATTTCTGAAATATATATTCTCACTTCAACTCCAACGTGATTTGTTTCAGAAACTTGCAATAGTCAGACAAATTGGCATCATCTTACCTTTGCTAAACAATTCGCACTACAATACCAGAGGTAACTGCTGTAAATATTGCGAATACAAAGTTTGTCAAGCTTTCTCTTGAACATTTCGAGAATAACGGGTGCCCAATCCTCATCATAAACACCGAAAAAGAAGGGCTTTGTGACCAAAATTCCATGAACAGAGTTTTGACAAATGTAGAGAGAGCGAACGAGCGAAGATAAATCGAGAAGTGTTCTTACTGAAAAAAATCATTGGAATTTGTCAAAGACTGAAGTAACCTGGGTCGTCGGACTCGTTCCTCACCACGTCCAGTTTGAGCTTCTCCACGTCATAGTCTCCAATTTTACTTAGAAAGTTCCTTTAACAAGTAATAAATTTTTAAAAATGTTGTATTTACGTTGGCTTACAAAGCAGGCTGTGTAAGAGTTTTCGTTTGTATCTTCAATCTGTTGATTTTGATTCCTTCCAATAACTTTGACACCACAGCCAATCTATCTTGATCATTGCAATCAGCAATTATCACAGTTTCAATGTGTCTTCCAAAACTTTTTCTCAGATGTTCGAGCACGATGCTTGTTTCAAGAAGGGCGGTAAAGTTAAAGTCGTAATACTGAAAAAAAGAAATTCATTGAATTTAAATTTATTAAGTACATTTATTAAAAATCACCTCAGGTCCAAATAGAGATCGAATGAGAGGTCGAAAAGGACGTATACCAATCCAATCATTACGTAAACTTTCTTTCAGTAACCCAAACGGAATCATTGAAACCAGCCGAAGTTTGAACAGTGTCACGTAGTTCTTATCGACGAGAATTGATATGTTAACTGAACCAAGTGGTGTTTCCTAAAAATGATGTTTGTTTAAATAATTTATTTGTTTCATTCAACAACCTCAGGTGGTTTCATGAGATCATAAAGGTCATGCAATCCATTGATTTTAATTTTCTCGACGACGGGAGTTGAAGAATTTAATGTAGCGAATTCTTGCACGCATGCTTTTAATTTGCGGGAAGTCTGAAAATATTTATAAATAGGTCACACGCTCGTTACTTCAAATGTACTCAGAATCACAACTTACGCCTCGAAGCTTGAGCATAACGTCCGGAGAATACTCAATAATCATCCAGATAAGATCACGGGGCAACCCATTGAATGCATTCTGCTCATTTTGGACAAAATTGACATCCGATTGAAGGGTTTGATATGCTCTTTGAGTGGTTTCGAGTCTTCGAGACAGCGTAGAATGGTTCATTTCACTCAGAGCGCTTGTTGATAAAATAGATTGGTCGATAAATGTAGAAGGACCAGACCCACTATATTCATCTCGTTCGGCGTCTCAGAATATAATCCGTTCCTCGCACAATAGTGAGTATTAGTGAGCACATCCACGGGGTTCGTTCATATCAGAAGATTCGTTTTCCACGCTCATCTCTTTCATATTTTCATCTGCGCCTTTGAGAAGGGGGTCCGGTTATACTTCAACTACTTCGTGGAAAAGCATGTATCTAAACAACACCTGGCTTCGGATGGACAGAAAGGTTCGTTTATTAATTCTGTAGCAAAATGATCATTTTCAAATTTCAAATTAGTTTATAACATACTGAATTCAAGATTACTTACAAAAATCCTCTTGCAGACTCGTTTCGATGATTTCCCTGATGATATTCTTCGACTGATAATCGAAGTGCTCACTACAGAAGAACGAGTTCCGATCAGATTAGTATCAAGAAGAATCAGGCACATTGACTTAGACATCGGAAAGAGGCAGTTTAAGGATGTACATGTTGCAATGGTATGGGCATTGTATTGTTCATTAGTACCGATATCACTAAAAATCGCAAAATCGCAGTGACCATGATCAGCATGTTCATTATTTCATTACAGTATCAAGAACACGATTCAATTAGCGCGTACACTTCGTATTCTGCAAGCCAATATTCATTCAAAACAAATCTGGCACTGAATTTCGAGAAAATTGTCCCTGATAAATTCTTCAAAGGCGCGACAGCAGAGAGGATCTCAATTTCGGTATGTTTCAAAGTCGTATATGAAGATGATACTGCAGTACTCCATGATGTACTATACTTTCCAGGTGGCAAGAAATCGTAAACCAGAACCGTCCTCTGCCCTCTTTTCGCTCATAAATTCAATATCTCATAGCAAGCTTTATTTGATTTTTAAGTGTTCGACAGACATCTCAGAATTTATTCTCGGGTATTTAGTTTTATTTGTCATTCGGGAGCAAAATATATTTTCGAATTTTAGATTTTTCAAAAATCTCGAAAATCAAAAATTGAGAAACGTATATTTGAACTGGAGATGCCTCGAAGGTCAGAATTTGGAAAGACTTCAAGAAGCACTGCAGTTTATTCCGAAATTGGACCACCTTCTTGTAACGCATGATAATACGATGGAACTGGACGATGAACCCAATGATGAGATTCGCACTTTGGTCAGTTTCACTTACAGCTCCTCATTCGCATAATTATTCACAATTTGACATATCTCAAATATTCCTTCAGAATAACAACCCCTTAACTTTCGTCCTGAATGGACAATTGCTGATGGCGATTATCAATACCGCACTCAAGTTTCAACTAGGACCGATTCATTGCACTGGACAAGAGCTTTTAAGTGCATTTGAAGTAAAGTTATATTCTCCAGTTCTTAGTATGGGGTTGACAATGTGCCGCAAAATTAGTTGATTATTTTCGAAGTTTAGATGGTGCCTTACAATTCGAAGATCCACCATTCTTTATTAGTTGTCGAATCAGCGACTGAAGAATTGCTTGCTATTGCTAAACGGACGGGAAGATACCAAGTACGTATTTTCTTCATATTTATTAAAATTTGCAATTTTCATGAAATGCGTCTATTTTCAGATTCTTCAGACGAATGATGCTTGCACTCTAATGAATTTCAATCGAGGATATGCTATGCATTTCAAAAGATGTGACAAAGATAATAATACTTACACTCGCGTTCTAGTGTTTAGAATCGATGGAAATGGTCGTCCGATCCTCGATTAGTGTTGCTCATTTTCAAATGCACCCTACGATAAGAGTTAAATAGCCCCAATCTGATCGCATTACACACGCTTGATAAACAATTCGATTCTATATATATCTTTATCGCAACAAGGTTAAATTGTGCGAATACAACAAAAAAGAAAAACCGGTGACTTGAGACCGGTAGGACGGATAGAATGGTGAGATTGAAGATTGAAGATTGAAGATTGTAGTCGCCACATCCTTGACGACTCGAATAGTTGATGAGAATAATTGGGGTCATATAATATAAGAGGGGCGTAGGCGAGGGAGAATGGACTTTACAAACAATCGAGAAGAGAGCGACAATGTGCCGGCTGGCAGTGAATTAAGGATAGCATTAAAATTATTGTAACATAAAAATAAAAATGTCAACCAAGACCTCCGACGAGATTCGACGAGAAAGATTTGAGAAATTTTTCTCAAACCCATTTCAAAACCGTTTTGGCTCAAATGTCAAACTTCGAATCCTCTCACTATCCCGGATCGATCAATGCACGTTGGTAATATTAAGCCGAAGGATGGCAAAGAAAGAAAAATATTCATTGTAGAACTACTCAGTTATGGTTTATCAAAAGTGAGTTAATAGTGTACACTCGTGGAAAAAATCATTCTAGATCCGAGAAGTGAATTTGAAATTTATCAAAGAAGAATTTGAAGAGTGTTACAATGAAAATATATCGTGTGACCAATAAGTGACAGATCAATGCCCAGCAGCGGGATACACAACGTATCTGCGAGTGGGTTCCATTCCGGTGTCCATCGAAGACTGTCCGCCTCTTCCCTTCACAATATTGACAGCGATCGTCTGCGCGTGGATAATAGCGGTCTGAAAAATAACCAACTGTTAATTTGATTACACCGAACGATCAATAAAATGTAACTATAAACGCAACAAAAACCGAAACAAAATTTCCACAGACGAAACTAATTACTGCGCAATTTGACATTTGGTTATTTGGCGTATTTAGATCGAAGATAACAGTTTTCGGTACAAACGGACCGTCTTAGTGTGATCGTATCTTAGCAGATGGGCATAGTATCCCTCTCTGTCTCCAGTTCGAGTCTTGCACAGATCACAGAATGTCTGGAATATTCAAAACTGCAGTACAAATTCACGGGATGTTCGCTGAGCTGATCAAACAATAAAATGGTGTTCACACCTGTGCACTTCCAATGTGTTCGTCCAGTTCGGCAACGATTCGCGCCGCGAGACCGTTCTGAATATATATATTTATATATATTTTTAAAAGCCCCCTAAAAATATATTGCAGTATTTAAAAAAAAGTAAATAAAAATATAACCTTGAACTTGGGTAAGGCGATATCAACAATCTGCTGCTTGGACAATGGACTGTTGTTACCGGCTGAATTATTATTGCGATCATGCAATATTAAAATAAATTACTAATATTACTCACGGAACACTTCCTCCGAGACTCTATCGCAGAGATCCATAATGAAATCGTTGGTGGGACGAAGAAGGGGACTGGAGATGTTCGTACCGTGCCTGAAATATTGTTTTCGTATACAATTCAGTTACAGTTAGTACAAATATAAACTGCACTTCAGGCCATATCATTCGAAAATGGCTCCTATCATCAATATCTATTGCGATCATGCAATATTAAAATAAATTACTAATATTACTCACGGAACACTTCCTCCGAGACTCTATCGCAGAGATCCATAATGAAATCGTTGGTGGGACGAAGAAGGGGACTGGAGATGTTCGTACCGTGCCTGAAATATTGTTTTCGTATACAATTCAGTTACAGTTAGTACAAATATAAACTGCACTTCAGGCCATATCATTCGAAAATGGCTCCTATCATCAATATCTTTTACGATGCAAGAAAACCGATAATTCAAAGATAACTGACTTTCTTCGCTCCTCTTCCCTCGTCGCCATGTCGGCGTTCACCCAGCTGCAATTGATATATGTAGATTTAAAAATGTAAGATAAATCAAAGCGATTATGGTTCATTCCAGAACTTAGCAAATAAGATACGATAAAACTGTGAAATGGGCGTTGTCTATCAACTGAGCGGCCTTGAAGGGAATGGGACATACCGATCGGGAGCATATCCGGCGATCATGATGATTTTCTTAACTAGTGTACCGACGTGAGGTACTCCCAGCTCGTGTTCTGCCTGAAACGATAGTCAAAATATGACACTTTTTCTAGTGAAAGCCAATGTGAATACGGGTTTTAGACCTCCCACAGTTCCCTTAATTCCTCACCCGTGCATAGTGCTCTCCTCCAATCGCATGAATGAGTGCCTGACGGGGTGTGATCATCGTCATTCGACACACAGCGCAGTAGAAATGCTGAAAAATAATGTAGGGTTTATTTTCGACGATGATCTAGTAAATATAGAGTAATATTAGGGAAATTATTAAAAACAACTCACATCACTCTCTTCCATCTTCCTTACGAGTTTCTCGGCGAAGCGCGGGTGGTCAGCAGTGATGCGCTCGGGTGCGAGACGCTTCTCAGCCACGGCCACTGCAAATTAGTCTCACTCGGGAATAAAGGAAAATTACTCACGGATCGGACTGGCCAAAAGGGCCTTTGCCTTTCCGAAATCGCCCTTGCGAAGCATGTCGAAGTACGCCAACACAAAGTCCACCGCGTCATCCATCCACTGGAATAAAATAATATAATTTACTTTTAATAAATATTAATTTATTTAAAAAAACTGAATTAAATGAAACAATTATAGGAAAACTCACATCCTTCTTCGGTTCGGGCATCTTCTTCTTCTCCGATGCTTCAGGAGCCTTTGTTGCTGCAGGTTTCCCGGTGCTTGCTGCAGCTGCTGCAGGCGCTGCATTCTCCTTGTCAACAGAGTCGACAGACGCTGCGGAGTGCAGCTTCTGCAAAGATTGTTCTTTAATATTTTCTTCTATTCCGACAGAATGCAAAATAAAGCAGAGTTTGTAGATGAATAATTGAATTGGATTGGAGTAGCAAAAAATCGAAAGTCAAATTACGGTCGAAGATGTTTCCCACCTCGATTCTCTCCTCACACTTCTTCAGTCTCTTCTCGATCAATGCCACCGATTCCACGTTCACTCTCAACTCGGCAATCTCCTGGAAAAGATGGAAACTATTTCGTCCAGTAACTAAAGTCCATCAGTATGACCATCGGCAAGTCTCTGTCAAATGTAGATATAAACGCGGTATGAATTTCGGCCGAAGGTGTAAATTCCGAAATATGAACCGTGTAGCTAGTATGCATTTCATAACATTTTGTGTGTTCCTTTTAAAATTATTTATTGATTTTTAAAAAGACGAGGTTGACATTTTAAGCACATAATTTGAAAATATTGAAATTGTCGAAAGAACGATTGTGGAAACAATAATGGGATCAGGAGTTTACTTTACGGAATAAACAGAAGGAAGTTCAGCGGTGTTATTCTCAGCTACCTTAACGACGTAACGACGACCATCTTTCGTGCAGAGAGCGATGACATCTTTACCAAGGGTAAAAGTTCCGGTGCGGGTGCTTACGTGGCTTTCGACACCTCTAGTCCCTACTTTTACCATAAAGTCGAATCCAAGCAGGGCAGTGTAATGATTCTCATAGGTCACGAGGAAAGTATGAGGAAATTTGTACGATCCTATCTTAACAGTGCACTTCACTTCGCCGATTAATTTGAAGGAACTCTCGCCCACTACTTTAGCACGCGTGTTAGTGGGTAAGATCTGAGTTGAAGAGAACAGAGACTTCGCACATGAATGCGACATGTAACTGTACTGAGATCCGGAAACCCACAAAGTAGGGACTAGTCTGCCTGAGATAGAGACTGGAACGTAAGGGAGTTCTACCGGAGTAACGGAAGAAATTGGGATTGTTTCCTCGAAGCCGTAAGTATGAAAAGGGCGGCTGATCATCTTCGCTGGCGCTGAAGGTCCTTTCCCGGATTCGCAGTCTTGATCCATTCCTCGTGAGTTCTTCGCGGTAGATCGAAGGCACTTGATGACGAGGTATATGACGACTAAAACATGTTTATTTAAATCCAATAGGAAAAAATATTATTTTTTCATCTTAAACAAGATTTGTGATTACCTCCAAAAACGATGAGTCCGACTGATATCCATCCTCCAATGTCCTTATCAACGGCACTCATCTCGACCAAGTTCATCTATTGATAAGTGGTGTAAGAAGAGTTCAAGTTTAATTTGAACTGATTAGTTGAAAAAAATACGGTCATACACAGACGAAACCAAATGATAATAGAAATATAAAAATAGGAATGAGGTTTAGCGTTCGAGGGAATATCATGAGAGATCGGTTTCGAAGCGACGCGCAAACGCGGTCTCTGGCAGTGCCCCTTCAATAATGATAGGTTTGAAGACGCTCGATGGAAAAGAAAAAACCTCTGGTTGTGCCCCTCTCCTAATTTGACGCATGTATCAAATCAAGGAGGCTTCCGATCTCTCATTATTTAAGTACTCAAAAAATCAGAACCTCATTCATATTTCAGTATTTTCTTTTGATTTCTTCTGTGTCTGACCTATTTTTTCATTTAAACTTGAACTCTTCTTACACCACTTCTCTACAGATGACTTTCGTCGAGATAAGTGCCGTTGATAAAGACATTGGAGGATGGGTCGCAGTCGGACTCATGGTTTTTGGAGGTAATCATGTGCCATATTGTTTAAGATAAAATATAATAATATGTTTCCCGATGTTTCCTACGTGACTTAAATAAACATCTTTCAGTCGCAATGTTCCTCGTCATCAAATGCCTTCGATTAGCCTCGAAGAATTCAGAAGAAATCGAAAAGGATCAAGACTGCGAATCCGGGAAACGACCCTCAGCGAAGATCAAACGTCCTTTCTATAATTATGGCGAGCCCTACTTTGACTCAGCCACCTCCCATAAGTCTTCGATTACTCCGATGGAACTCCCTTACGTTCCACTCTCTATCTCGGACAGGGTTATCCCTGTGTTGTGGGCTACCGGGTCTGTGTACAGTTATATGTCGCATTCATGTGCGAAGTCTCTGTTCTCTGCTACTCAGATCTTACCCACCAACATACGCGCAAAGGGTATTGTTGGAAACACCTTCAAATTCATCGGCGAAGTGAAGTGCACTGTTAAGATAGGATCGTACAAATTTCTTCATACTTTCGTCGTTTCTCCTGATGATCATTGCACAGCTATGGCCCTACTTGGATTCGATTTTATGAAAATTTTAGGAACTAGAAGAATCAAAAGTGATCTAAATACCCTCACCGGAACTTTGACTCTTGGTAAAGATGTGATCGCTCTCTACACGAAAGATGGTCGTCCTTACCAGTCAAAGGTTTCGAGCAAAAACACCTTTGAGTTTCCGTCCCTGTATTCCGTTCGTTGAGCTCTTTATCGAATCACTTTGTATTGATGATACATTTCTTAGACGCTTTCATTTTTTTCAAATTGCATGCTTCAAACTGTTAGATTCAATCTTGTTTGTTATTTTCACAAATCAGTCAATAAATCAGTTAGTCAAGAAAAAGAAAGCAATTCGAAATGCAAAACAGCAAAGAGATACGCAATACTGCACATAGTTTGTGAATAATTTGCCGGCGCCTGAACGCTGTGGCAGATGTGCATGCCTAGTTCTGTCGTTTAACCTATCCCGTAAGTATTGTTGCCCACTGCAGGCAATCGATTTATAATTGTCATAATCATTCTATAACTCTATCGGATAGAACCGCTACAGTAAGAAATACAGATCACTTCAGGCGACTAAGAGTCCACATGTATGGCCGGCAACAAGGTTGATAACAAGGATGCTATGGTTTGGGGGGGGGGAGCATGAACACCGGCCCTTATTAGTTTCGATACAAAGTTGTGATGTCTAAAGCTCTTTGTTATTTTCGTTATGGTTTAGTAGCAATTGGCCCATGATATACGGACAAGATAATTAATCAATCTCTACTCCCCAAGATATAGCCTAGAGATTACTACTCCATCTGTTACTTTTGATCCACCCGCCTTCCCAGCGGGTGTTGGGTATTCTCTAGGCCACTCTCGCTCCTACCACCAGACTTCTCCCCTAGTCTCATATCGATCACTCACAACAGTTCCCATACAGAAAGAATATGTTTTTTGCTTAGTTGTTTGTTACCTAATTAACCGATTTATTTTGAAAATTATGTATTTTCAAGAGTAGCTGTTTTTTGGGGATCACTTACAGGGGATTGCAGAAGGATTGCTAGGGGGGGATTGTAATAATATTCTACACATACATCTAAATAAGATGGGCACTTCCAGAGGGCGCGTTGGCGCGTCTTTTCGAATCCTATCTCTAATTATATTCCCTCGGACGCTAAACCTCATTCCTATCGTTTGCTTTCCTCCGTGCCTGACCGTTTAATTTAGCTCTATTAAATAAAATAATTAATTTTCATTTTTTTCAGCTCAAATGCCCATAATCGACCGCATAATTGCAACCCTCGCCCAGATGTATGAACAACATTACGAATTGGCCATTGCAATGATCGTCGTCATGGGGGGTAATCATATTTTTCGTTTAAGACTAATAAATGATAATATGAGATTTAAAATAACATATTTCAGCCGCAACCGCTCTTCTCATCAAGTGCTGCTTCTTTCGATCTCCTGCGAAGGAGATACAAGTTCTCAATGCTTTAGTCGATGAAGACATCTCTGACGACGAAGAATATGTCACTGCGATCCCGCGCGTGCCAATCACACTCGGCGGCACGGTTATCCCTGCCGTGTGGGCTTCCGGCTCTGCATACAGTTACATCTCGGAATCCTACGCTAAGAATCTGCTCCCATCAACACAGATCTTGCCCACTAACGAACGTGCGCGCGCTATGGGAGGAAACCCCTTCACATTCATCGGAGCGGTCAAGTGCATTATCAAGATTGGATCCTTCGAAGTCCCTCATACGTTTTTCGTTACCCCTGATCATTTCACAGCCAAAGCCCTGCTCGGAAACGATTTCATGGTGGAATTGGGAACTAGGTGTGGAGAAATTGGGCTAAGCCTCCACAAAGGAAAGCTGACCCTCAATGAAGAAGTGATCTCTCTCTGTGCTAAGGATGGTGGTCGTTATCAGTCAAAGGTTTCTGGAGAACTTGAATTCCCGTCTCTTTATACCGTTCGTTGAGCTCCTGATTGCAATATTTTTTTTCTCACTGTTGATACGTTCTTTAAACACATTCGATATTTTCGAACCATTCGCTTCAAATTTTCTAATTCAAATTCAAGTGTATGTATGCCATTTTCATTATCGATAAATCGGTTTGTTTAGAAACAGAATTCTAAATGCAAAAATAGCAAAGAGATACGCAACGTCACGTCTATTTTGTATCTAATCCCTAAGAGCAAACAGCCGATATTCATACGGAGTTCCGACGTTTAAACTATCAGCTAGTGAGTAGTATCAGTGAGATAGGTATCATACTTTTGCTTCCGTGCATTTGGACACGAACGAAGTTTCCTTTTCGTGATGGTGGAATACCCAAACGGCGAACCTTTCCAATCTGCTCGATTCTCTTCTCCAATTCCTCTCTCATTTCCTCTTTCCCTTCATTCCTGATCCTCTTGAATGGACATCCGTCACCGTTGAGATCACAAAGAGCTTCTGGAAAGCAATCATCATGCAAATAACTGTTTCTACCTTTGTTAACTATTTATTCGAATGAAACTCACCGAGCGTGAAGAAGTGCGTCGAATCGATGGGAGTTTCGCCCTCGACCAAAAACTTAAAAGTAAAATAAAAGATCAATGCACATTAGACCGATCCGATCTGTACAGAAGGCCCAACTCACACAAAAAGAGAAGGCAGAGTCGAAATGTTTCTCCCTGTACCACTCCTGCACTTGACGTTCAGTGAAGGGACCTCTGAATTAATAGTTCATTTTTCGATCGAAAAAATAGATAAATGATTGTGCCCACTTCAACGAATCAGTTCTGTCCTTGAAGAAGATGTTGTCTGCCATTCTACAAGTATTATAAAAATAAATTTAAGGCAAAATAACGGAATTCGTTAGAGATATTATCGAGCGTTTGCAGAACGCGTGATCATAGAAAAATAACAAATTCATGATAAAATTTTTATAATGAACTTTAAATGGATGTGAACAAATGAATAAACATAACAACGCAAGCATGAACGTGAGATGCTTGACAATATTGAACGTGAATTGCACAAAATATGTTCTCGAAAAAAATTCGGTGACGTGGAGGTGCCGCAGAAATGACTACTCCTTGTTGGCAAGTCGATTAGCAACGACTGTAGGCACGTGAAACAGTTTCATCTGCAATTACAACTTATCATTCCAATGGGTACAATAGATGCCACCAGAACAGGAATTCCGAATAGGGTTGATAGAATGAAGAATACGTCTCTTCATTCCTCGTACTCTCTCGTTACTCTGATCAATGAGAGATTATGGAGGATGACGAGAGGAATTCTTAATTCTGACAAAATATCCGCAACTGCTTTATGTAAGAGGCTAATTAAAACTTCGACGTTCAAATTATAAAATTCAAAGGCCCACCTTCATGACATGGTCAAATCTACGAAGATGGTCGAAGTACTCATTTACCGTACCCGTCACCGTATTGCAGATGTCGCAGAATGTCTACAAGTATTAATGAATTTGCTCAATGGAAAAAATGCGTAGCTATGTTGGCATTTCTGAATGAGAGCAGATAAACGTCAATGGACGTCTAACAATATGTATAGAACTTTTGCGCATCATAGGTTCACAGAAAAAAACGTTACCTGCGAATTTCCAATGTGTGTGCGAAGTACTTTCTCGATTTTTTCATCCACTCCGTTCTAAAAAAATAACTCAATCATTCTTTATTCGGAAATCTTGAAAAATAGAAACTTACGTTGAGCATGGGGTACTTTGAATCGAAGAACGCTGTCTTTGAACGGAATCCACCTGGAAAATAATGATTTCAAAGGAAATCAGCAATTTCTGAGGTGACAAATGCTTTGCTCACCGCTCTGTCTTCCACATCCACCGAGCATCTTGCCGATAATCTCCTTCTGGATGAAATCGTTAGAAGGACGCATCGATTTAGTAATCGGAATCCCTCCGTATCTTGAAAATTGAAAGTGTTATCTACTGATAACGATGAGGTAGGCAACACACACACACACATATCACCACACGGATCAAGAATGAGAGGACGAAATCTTTTAAAAAATGTGCCAAGCAATCCTTACTTCCTCTCTTCGAACTTCGACGCACCGGACTACTGCATGAACCACTCCCTGGAAATATTCCTTTTTTCATTGCAATTGCATGTAAATCAGTTTTTTTAGAGATGCGTATTTTCGTTTTTTTCGATTTCTAAACGCCAATCACTGCTTCGAAGAATGTCGAAAACTCACGCCAATACGATGCGCTGCACCAATCTCGAAACTGCGTTTCCCATCTTCTGCAGGTCGGGAGAAACCCACTCGAGCTGCAATCGTCTCCCAATCAATAAGCTAAAAATTAACTAATTACATCCTGAACATGCTCCAGCTGCATGAGGTGGTTGAAAGCGTGACTTGGCTGGAGGAAGAATGTGTCGCATTTGGCACAGTGGTAGTACTGAAAAAATTCAATTGGTTTAATCGTAATAACTAGACCTCGAAATATGAGCTACAGTCTCTTCATTGCTCACACTCCTTCGCAATTCGAGCTGGCGAGTATGTGAAATGAAGAGAATGAGGCTCATATTTAGGGCCTTAGTAATAACCATAATTTTCGGGTTGGGGGGGGGGTGTAATTCTGATAAATTAGCTTATCTCACCACCTTCTTCTTCATCTTCGTCACAACAGCATCTGCGAAAATACCCTGCTCCTCTTCGCCTTTCAAATTTGCACTCCCCTTCTTCACTGCAATTGAGACTTTTAATATATGTTGCTTTTTTTGGAAGTTTCTAAATCATCTGGAATAACACTTTTAGAATATCTCACTCTGATCACAAGTGGCGATATGCTTGGCACGACTGTAGTCTCGTCCTCCCAGCATCTCAAACGACTCCACCACGAGGTCCACCAGTTCACCGTACCACTGCAGTGAAAAATTCTTTTCGTGGAACTTGCTAAATATTCAGATACACACCACGAATTTCGTAAAGCTACACGAGTACCTTTTCATCAGCAAATCGCGACTTAGTTTTCTGCACTTCCGATGCTACTGATTTTTCTTCAGGAGCAGCTGAAGCAGGGGCTTCGTTCTCCTTATTCTCTTTGTTCGCATTGTCAGTTGGCGATACGGTGAGAGCCTGTGAATGAGCATTGTGCTAAATTGCTAGCATTGTGCCATTGTGCATCCTGCTAAAGTCGTCACACTATCTACCGGAAACGATAACATTCTAGATTTGTAGGAATGAAAAATAGGAGTAAATACCTGTATCTTCTTCTCCAGCTTGATAACTCTCTGCTTGAGTGCGCGCACCTGCTCGCATTCCTTCCGGAGGGCGGTAAGTTCCTGCGAATTATCGACTTGGGCATTTTGGGTTGATAACTCAAGACAAATTCTTCATCACAGGATGTAGATGCTCCATCTCACCTTTTCCAATGCCTCCACTTTCTCCTTCATCTTCTCCAATCCAGTGTCACCCATTTCCAGCCGCTGGAATGGACAATACGAGCCGAATCGAGTGCGTAATTCTCCTGAAAGTGACTATTTTATATTAGATACAGTTCAAAAATGATCTCAATCGAAAAATAATGCTGACCGAGTGTGGTGAATGGCGTGTCGTCCGTTAGTGCCTTGTCTTCAGTCAAGAACTGAAAATAAATTTTATTTAAAAAAATAAATATAAATTTAGAAGTTATCAAAATAGGAAAATACTTACGTAAAACTGGAACTCGCTATCGAACCACTTCTCTCTGTACCACTCCTGCACTTGGCGCTCCGTGTATGGACCCCTTCAATACAAAATCGAGGGAGAGAAATCATGCTGCGAAGCTCTATGCTTCGACTATATTCAGCAGAAATAGTGGACATCCCGTTAATCAGGGCACAGCGGGAGGCCGGTATCAAATGAGGAGCAATGCAGCTGCATTTTGATTGATTGATTGCTATCGTGACAGTTTGCTAAAGTCCCATTCCCACTATTTTTATAGCGAAGTGGAACAATTAAGCTCGAAATCTAACGAAAACACTCACTTAAGCTCGCCATTTTTGTCCTTGAAGTAGATCTTCGGGGAGAGGGGTGGAGAGGAAGAGGAAGGTGTGGAACTGTCACTCATCGGAAAATTTAGTGAGTAACAACACGTTTACCCTGTACGATTACTCGCAAAATGACTAGTACGCAATGACGACACACTTATCAACTCAATGGCCATTGTTTCGCGAAAAATTTCGAACAAAACAACAATGATAAGAAAGTGAAAACACTGCATTTCGGTACTTACTCAAGATACGGTAATCAGAATATTCAATGTTTGGAGAAACGCATCACAAAAATGAGCATTTGCAATAGTTTCTTGCTAGCTGTTACTGGGCGAAAGTTCCAGAGCGTATTGACTGTCCTGTGCGCGCGAGCCTTTTCGCAACAGACTGTACTAGAGAAGAGGACAGGCACAGAAAAAGTGGAGAGGGATACAGAGAAAAAGAGAGATGGCGCAACAAAGAAAGGGAAAGGGCCGTGTCCGCGCACCAGATGTGGGCTTGTACCTGCCGTTATTGCACCTGATGCATTACAGGTCAGACAGAACAAGATAGTGTGGGGATTAGAGAGAGTCTGAGTGCTTCTCGTGCCTGTTCTAGCGGAATGGTCTGTTCTCCCCATTACGCAAGAAACTTGAGGCATTATGAATTATGACAGAGAGGGGAGAATGCAACAAGAGGCCAGGACTGTTCAGATGGGCGGAGTGTGGAAGTCGGATCCAAGAGGATTTCTCAAGTAAGAAAAAAATAGAGGCGAGAAAGATCTCATGGGAAAGTTTCTCGATGAATAGAATGGTACCTTCCCAGCAGTTGGACTGGCTGAGATAAAGATCAGAGCAAGGCAGCGGAGCGGATAACTGGGTGTGAGACATCTCTCCCTATGATGTCTCATTGGTGAGACAGAGTGAGAGAGTGTGGGCAATGGAGAGAGTTCCTGTCACACGCTAGATTCAAAGTTATGCCAGAGCAGGGGAATGGAAACATGCTGAGTCAGAAAACGGACAGGCTAAGGTTGTCAGTGGATGAGTATTGCATCTAAATGTCGTATTTGAACGATTTTCAAACGGATAACCTTTCGGTCTGTTAGTCGGGCTCAATCTTGTCACAAATATTTAGATATTCTTTATTTCTGCAATTGACTCGTCGAACAAGAAGGGAAATCTTCACAACATTGGAACGATCTGGCATAAAATACCGAACACATAAAATAGCATACAGTGAGACAATGAGAAAAAAATTAAATTGAAATTTCAAGATCGATTCAGCATTATCGAGTTATATTGACATCAGAGATCGGATCTCTCGTGATAATTGTTTGGAAATGCATTTGGAAACGCACGAGAAAGAGTATCCAGACACAGTACTTCATGTAGACTGTCTCTTGAAGACTGGGGAAGGCGATAGTAATCGATTTGTGTCTTAATGAAATAGGCGAAAATTGTTCATGAAAATCATAACATTCATAACTTCTAACCTGTTCGACAGCATTCACTATATGTTTTACATCGTTGTGGTGTGACATGGCGACAAGCATTTCGAGGTAGGCATCCCAACGCTGCAAATAGAAATAAATTAGGTGCTCTTTGCAGAAAAATGCGACTGTGCTTACATTTCTCACAAATTGCTCGGCCTCAGTATCCAGTTTCGCGAGCAGTTTATCAATTATCGGTTTGCGTGCGAGAATTGCGTTCCAAAGAGGAGGGGAGCGAGATTGCATGACTGCGAATGCCTGAATATCGGAATTAAACTTTTTGATCAAGAAAAATATTAAAAGAAACAGTTAGAACGACTTATTCACCTCCTCTTTAGTACTGAGTGGTTCAACTCGCTCGAAGTTGGAATCTTGACAGTTCTCGATATCAGCCAATTCTATCGGTGAAAATGGAGGAAATGAATCTGTAAAGGATGATCTTGAATTCACTAATTGAGCTGGTCACCACGGTATCTCACCGACTAGCCGACGGAAACAGCTGTCCAAGTCATCTCTATCGTACACCTTCGCAAGTATCTCGCGGAATGTATTCAAGAAAAGTTCAGGAGGGGTTTGGGATATGACATTCGACGATGCGAGAGTGGAGAAGGCGAGAAGGAGAATTAGTGTTAGCCGCATACTGGAAATGCTTGACACTGCACAGGTTTCTTTTTGAATAAGGAAAAAGGAAGTATGAAAAACAGAGATGAGAAGTGTTAATGTTGCGAGGAAAAGGTCAGCGCGCGCCAATTGTTTTGAATGTTATCAGTGTCTGAGTTTGATTGACAGATACGTTTGCTCGATAAAAAAAGAAGGGTTTGAAGGGTACGGAAAAATGGCGAAAAATAAGTAGAAGAAAGCGTAGAAGAAGTAAAAAACGGAGTTGATAGAACAGAAAGAGTTCAGCATGTTTGTTGCGATTCTCGAACAGAACATTACACAACTTGCTCGAGAGAACTGGCAAAAAGAGACTGAAGAAATCGGTGAAATGTTGCGAATGCTCTCTGTTACTATACCCTTCTTCTCTTCATCACAAATGTGGCGCACTGTACAACGATGAATCAATCGTGATAAGCAGACGTGTCCAAGTGTTCTTCGGCGATATATTTTCAGCAAATGATTAATTTTTGAATCTTTTAGGTTTCCACTCTGGCCACTGACAGATGCTGCACTGATTGTAACTTTCCTTCAAAACAATATATTGGATAATCTGTGTTTATACAACCTGTCATGTTTGGCCCTTGGATGAGTATACAATCAATAAACAAAATATCAATGGAGCTCCTTATTGCGCCATGCACTGATCGAACTGCTCGGGAATGGTGGTGATTTTGTCGTAGGCCTCGGGGAATGCGCGGGCGAGACTCTTCAGACACAGAACTTCATCCATACTGTCCCTAGCCGCTTGAGAGAGCTGGTTGAACTCAGTTCCCACCTGAGTATTCATCCTCAAAATAATGATAAAGTAATTCCGACCTCTCTTAGTGCGTTCAAAGCGCGCTGAACTCCTTCTTCCTGGTCTCCGTAAATCGATACTAGCATATCAAGCAAGTCTGCTCCGAGCTGTAATCAATTATATTTGCAATAGTTCTGCATTCGTTTATGTTCTTACCATTCTCAGAAACTCTTCTGCTTCGGGGTCCAACTTCGACAGGATATTCTCCAGAATGGGACCGCGAGAAACGAGAGCCGCATACAAAGTGGGAGCACGTGATTGGAAGAGGGCGATGAACTGGAAATGTTTTTTTTCCATTTTGCAAATGCTAGATTGTCGAACCTCCTCTTTGGTGTGGACTTTGACGTACTCGTGCTCTCGTGCCTTCTCCTCCTCAATCGCAGCGTGTTCCTCTGGAGTGAAGGCCCATCCTTCACCGAGATTAGCTGTAAAGTCAATGAATTGTGAATGTTATTTTGGCGCTGAATCATATTCTATAAGTTCAGTAAATCTCGAATACTAAGAATCGATCGTCGCTCACCAACGAGTCTGCCCATGCAGCTGCCCAGATCATTCGGGTCGTACAGCTGCTCCACCAGTCTCTTCATCGTGTTGGCTGCATTGCCAATGGTGAAGTTGTGCTGCAGATTCGCAGTTTGGTAGCCGGAGCAAAGGGCAGTTGCAGAAAGGATGAGGAGCGGAAGGCGCATACTGAAACTTTTAGGTCGTATAAAATCAGGCACGAAAATCAAGCAACTCCGAGTCGTTCGTGTGGTGAACAGTGAAACAAAAAGAGGATGACAAACGCGTAAGATCAGAAGGAGAAAAGATTCGATCGATGGTGTTTTCCAAGAGATTGCAAAGCATCTGTGAGTGTGTGCATCGAAATCTCTTTCATCCCGATGCTATCAGTGTCCGAATTGATTGACAGGTCAAAACACTGATCGACTTTTGGGAAAATGAAATTGAATGATCATCAAAACTGAACAATGGATCGGGAAACGACGAAAAAACGAAGAGACCTTCTAGAAAAGCAATAGTATTTGAATCACCATCACAGAAGAAGACACAACAATGGCGAATGTGAATGAAAAGATATCATACTCCATGGTTGGAGGTTCAAGGATAGTGAAACTAAGCACGAAACGTTGAAAGCTTGGGGAATCTGGAAGGAGAAAGATACACTCGCTTTCTCCGAGAGATATGCAAAAAAGTTTCGAGAGCGGTGGCAACATTTCCTCTCCAATTGTTACACAACGTTCATTTCTCGACGAACTGAAGTTCCAATTGAAATCAAAGCAAACAAATGAATGAACAAGAAGCGTATATAAAACGAAAAATGTGTACGCTGATTTGCAAATTGGGTTTAATGTTAGATCATTTAATTAAATACGGCAAAAAGTTCTGAAGAGAGTGGGATTCGAACCCACGCCTCCGAAGAGACTGGTGCCTTAAACCAGCGCCTTAGACCGCTCGGCCATCTCTCCACGCATCTATCGCACTCGGGTATTTCCCATGAGGCACACCACACAAAAGCCGCTAACAATAAATACTAGCCCCTCTCGGAGAATGTGCATAACGATCAGAATTTCCCATTACACTCGATACTTGTGATTTATTCCTTTCCAAATTTTATTTACATGATAGTAGAGAGTACGATAGGAAGTAAATTGGCCCTGAGTGATCGTTCTTGAGAGGGAGTAGCCTAAGCTTGATGCTTCTTCACGATTTCGGCAAATCTTGCAGGGCGGCCCTGGAATTATGCTGATTTTTATTTGAAAATAAAATACAAATTCTACCTCGAAGAACTGTTCTTGCATGTGTGGTTTGTCCGCAATGAACACGAAGTTTCTGGTGTGACTCTCCGAGTCGAGTGGCTTCCATTGGACGGGAAGATCAGTTCTGTTCTTGGATGCTCCGTTCGGATTGCTGAAATATTTCAGATTATTTCTTATTATAATGAGACTCTGTTTTCAGTGAATTTGAAGTTAGCTCACCCGAACTTAGCAAAATGTGTGCACGTCGTTGTAAAGAGGTCCATGATGTATTTATCATCTTTCGTCAACGGGGGATTTCCGAAAAGACCCTTGTGGAAGAGATAGAACATCTCAGTGGAGTGAGTGGCATCGGAAATTATATGTTTAATAATTGCGCTAAACGATGAATGTAAAGGTCGGGTGTTACCTTGCAGCGGTAGCAGCGTTCCTACAGCTCCGAAAATGGCAGGATTGTTGTGTTTGAAAGTGTAGAGATACACCGGATCGTGCTCTGAAAGTGATTTTTTTTTAAATTAAAATTTCGAATTCAATTTTTTAATGATGCTCACTCTTGAGTGCGACTTCCTTCTCGGCAGTGACTGCAGTGCACGCATTGAACCAGTAGTCGGATGCCACCTGACAGTAAATATTTGAATGTGATGAAATCGTAGGAAGATAAACATATTCAACTGCAATGTTTACATTGAGAGTCTTTCTCAGT
This sequence comes from Pristionchus arcanus, assembly GCA_900490705.1. NCBI lineage: Eukaryota > Metazoa > Nematoda > Chromadorea > Rhabditida > Neodiplogasteridae > Pristionchus > Pristionchus arcanus. Next base: position 145,424 of record LS486216.1, read on the forward strand.
ACAACATCTTTGTCCTCGGGAAGACCTCCCTCGAAGTAGAACGATTTCAGCTCGTCCTGAAACATTTTTTGTTAATAGTTAAATTAAAAATAAAATAAATATACTTACAAATAGCTTCTGCTTATCCTTCGCATCGTGGATGGCCCAAGTGATAACTTCATCTACTTCTTCCTCTGTTGTAGGTTTCTTGCCCATGACTGGAATAGTTTGTTTGTTTTTTGTTCGAGAAACAATAGGAAATAAAATTAACTCACAGCACAGAAGTCCCTCCTCATTATTCACTCCAATCATGAGTGGTTTCGGCGTCGCTTTCGCTCTCAATACGTCGAATGGTTCCGGGAAGAAATCACCGTCCAGGAAGGTTACGGTTTCTGAATTATAATTGTTATTATTCGTCGTCTAACAATTGGATTCAACACTATGGTCACAACACTAGTCATCTCTTCATCCCGTGTGTTCTCATGCAACTCTGAACAGTGGTGCTAGGAATGAAGAGAAGAAATCTTCATTTTGACAGCTCTATTCTAGAAAGAGAAGGAGCTCACCCAAATCAGCATCTGGTTCCTTCTCACGATTCATGTTCTGAATTCCGAACTTCTCAGCAGGAAGTTGTCGCAGTTTTTCGAGCATCTAAACGTCACGCTTGCGATCAGAAATAAACCAGTACTCGATACCTCCTCGCTGCTACCGTACTCGGTGATGCCCAGTCGAGCAGCCTTCGCCTTGCACACTGCAGGCATGTTCCTGAAATGATTTTTGCAATAAAAAGGTGAAATTTAGAAACTAATTTCCAAATAACTTACTTATTGACCACCCATCGCGAATCGACCGTTCCCGACATACAGATGCGTTTGTGGAAAAGGTCTGAAAGTTTACAATTTTATGAAAACTATTCGATAATGTGTATTCTAGCCTTTGAACTAACTGGTAGAATGAGGGCTGAGATGCAGCATATCCACACTGACGGAGCCCGCACTCTGCCCGAGAACCGTGATGTTCGACTGTAATTTAAAATTTCTCAGAGAAACAAATGAGGCAATGAATGAAGGAGAGCGTACCTTATCACCACCGAAAGCCTCCACATTCTCGTTGATCCATTTGAGCGCAGCCACTTGGTCCCAGAGACCGGCGTTACCCGGGCATGCGGCGTCTCCTGAAGTGGTGTCGTATTTCAGAAAACCATTCAAAAATAAAGCTTCTGAAAAACTAACCAGTAGTAAAGAATCCGAGGTAGCCGACTCTGTAGTGAATCGTGATGAAGACGACGTCGCGCTTCACCTGAGCAACTAATTTAGTAGAGATATTAAGATAATGAATTATTGAAAACTCACAATATTCTCGCAGATGTTGACATCCCCATACGCCATTGGGTCTCCCACTTCGAAGGCGCCTCCGTGAATCCACACCATTACGGGGAAACCTGCATTACGATCGTTAATTTAAAAATTCATTCTTCACCCTACGATGATTACTTGCTACACCAATTTACCTGAAGAAAAGTGCAGGAAAATGGAAGAAACATACCTCCTTCAGGCGCTTTCCAACAGGGAGAGAAAACATTGAGGTATAGGCAGTCCTCCGATGGGGTTCCGGCCTAAAATAAAGGTGATAAAATTATATCTAGCGAAGCTTGGAAATCAAAGAACTGACGTCGTATTCGAGTTCCCATCCTTCATAAGACCCGACGATGGCTCGAGGACCGAACTTCTTCGTCTCTTTTACACCTTCCCATTTCTCAGGCGCTTCGGGTTTCTTGAATCGAAGCTCTCCGACGGGCGGTTTGGCGAATGGGATTCCCTGGATAGAATCATTGAATTCTCGGAACAGTCAGAATGTTAAATTGGTTTGGTAGATCCCGCCGTAGCGAGGAAAATGCCCAACACCGTAGATCTGTATTCGAGAGATGTGTTACGGAGCATCATGAATACGAAATAAATTAGTCACCTGGAATCCCTCGCACTGCTTCTCTCCCTCATAGATGAGCTTCCTTCCCTGGATCTTGCCGTAGGAAGTCTCGATGATACGCGAATCGGGGTACGAGATTTGGTTGGCCATCCAAAAAATAGGAAATTGTGGAGCAAACAGTGGACAGGAACATCGCACAAATGTTCGGCGCAAACAACGGGATTCAAGTAGAGTTGCCATTTCCAGAGAACGAGAGGGCGCACTTGGCTGTGAATTTTTTGATCCCTCACTGGGAGATTAAATAGGCAACTAGGGGGTAGAGTAGAGAGTCTATAGAGGAGAGAAAAAGGGACTTGATCAGGGGTCGCAGAGTTCACGCTCACTTCTTTCTTCGTCTCTTGATCACTCTGATTGATCAGAGAGTGGGCACGTCAGAGAGGTGAGGAGATTGAGCATTTAGAGGGAGAGAAAGAGAGGGGACGATTGCACAATGTTGTGAGTGAGGGAAAACTACGCTCTGTGTGTAGTTCGCCGTCGGAGTGGAGTGGTGGGTGAAACATCACTGTGCTGTGAACAAGCTTATCGAAAATAATTCTTTAGAAGCCCAGACTGTGATCGAAGACTGAAGGAATGGTTCCTGAGATAGAACGCAAGTGAACAAACGTCAAACAATAGCATATTCAATTTTATCAGCAGCGGAAGATTAAAGATGAACTCCGATGATCGTTTTGGCGGTTTTTTCATGTGCTTCTTCTTCGATGAATTTCTACAACGGCTGTCATTATTATAACTGAAAGGGATTTTTTTTAAATTCAGATTGATTCATTACAATCGCGTGTGCCCTGCTTGAGTGCAATGCGATCACTACAAACGAAGACATTTCGATCTATCTGCTTCCATCGAACCAACGTTAATGCAATTCCCCCAATCGACAAGCTCAATCTCTTTCGGAGATCTTAGTGACGTGATCGGGGTTGTCGGAATGATAAATACATCTCTTCATTTCGCGTGCTCTCTCCACACTCTGACCGGTGAGAGACAACAAAGGATGAAGAGACGAACTATTCATCATGAGAGCCCAAGAAGTGATCATTGCTTTCTGCCTTCTCGTTCGCCTCCCATTTAGGCATGACATGACAAGAAATGACTCTCCTGAGTGCGCGTGATCTCTCAAATTTCTGGCCGGCGAGAGATTGTGCCAAATAAAGAAATAATTCATTGTGAAGCGAACCCTTCTCCCATTGTCAACTCTTTGTTACTCTGCCAGCTGAAGCAGACACTACCCAAACATGTGTGTTTTCAATGAATGAGTAATTCGAACAGCGAAACATTGAAAACTCAGAGATGCCCCTCATAATTATGCATGATGCTCAGTCCAGACATCATCAAAAGAAACATATGGATCGCATAATAGAGTAAGAAAAAAAACGTTTCTTTCATTTTCCAGCCTTTCTCGATTTCGCTCGCCAACCGGTCACTCCTCTCCATTGTAAGACTTGGAAACGGAAAGAAAGGGAGAGTTCACGGATGCACCCGCTAATAATAACCCGAACTCTCTCTCTCGAAAGGACAATTACCCTCTTCTCGCTCATTCCATTCTCATATCCCTATTTCACTTTCGTTTCCATTCGCAAGATCATTTTTCCTCCCCTGCGAAAGACCCTGACCGAGTCTTGCGGGCAAAAAGTCGGGAATCTATCACTGTGAGTGACCCCATCTACGCCCTTTTTCGGCTGTGTCCCATCTCCATCTCCTCTCTACATGCAAATCCCATCAACGACCAATAGCGCATTGTGAGCATACGAACTACCCATTCACTCCATTCTTCATTCTACGGTGTGCCATACACAAGCGCCATAGAAGGGAATCCGATGCGGAATGTCAGTTTTTTTCGTTTTTTTCGTCCTCAAGAACTGGAAGTTAATGAGCTTTTTCAAAAATTCAGAACTAAGTACATTTAGTGAAACATATCCGAAAACAATTAGCCAAGAAAAAAACTAATGCTGATTAATGAGTCTTGATCGGGCAATGCCAAGAATGAATCTACAGGTCGTTCCCCTATCTCTTCTGCTGATCCTTCCTTCCGCTTTCTCCCTCAACGTTCTAATCTTCGCTCCTACTCTCTCCTTCTCGCACGTTGCTTTCAATGGAAACATCGCTAAGGAATTGGTGGAAAGAGGACATACGGTGGTATGTCAATGTTTCACATACATTGCATCTTATTAAAAAATTGAACTGACAATAGACAATTCTGTCTGTCTCTTTTGAGTCATCAGACGGACCACAGGGATCAGATCGATGTGATTTCTTGGGTTTAATAAGGATTTCTTTCAGACACTTCTTCTTTCTTCCGTCGACGACACCGTTCGCTACAATGCAACCATTGGTATAGAGGTGATCTGCTAATTTCCTTATCAATTTGCTAATTTCCTTATCAATTTCGTAAGATTTAGGTCATCCGCGTCAACGTTGGCATCCAGAATGGTCTCCTTACGCGGTCGTTATGGAACAATCCAGGTATAAGTTCAGTAACGCTGGCTAAAAGTGAAAGCAGAGCAGGCTAGAAAGAACCTATTCAATAGAGGCTCTAGCAATTTCTTCGGTTCATTTTCAGTACTTACTCACTGCACAAAAAGTGTAAAATGGAGATCCGATTTGCCGTATTTGTAACTCTACTAGCAATTACAGGTCCCTACGAGGATGCATCTCCGTTCAACCCGGCGATTTTCGTCAAGCTCATGCGTGTCTCCAGCATCTTTGTCAGAGCTTGCTCGGGTATGTTTCAATGGTATCTATCTGCGCAGACCGCCGCTGACTGCTAACTCTGAATTTCTGAACAAATTTCTCCATTTCAGAACTCGCGAAGAATGCCGACCTCGTATCGCATCTGAAGGCGCGCGGCTTCGACGTCGGATTGGTGGAACAGTACGATTCGTGCGGATTCGGGGTATGTTTATTTTCGATGAAGGTGTATGATTCGGGGGGGGGGGAGCAGGGTTCGGGGTACGTCGGGGGTAGACAGAGTGTGTTTCAACCTTTCTATGTATGCGAACTGTTAGCTTCATCTCCGATCTCGATCCGTTGTCTATCTCGAATATCTACTATAACACCTCCCCTCCAGCTATTCACCGCCCTCGGTATTCGCTCTACCGTTTGGCTGTCGGCTACGGCCGTCTACAGACTGCAGCCGGAGGCACTCGGAGTGAACTATCCACTCAGCTACGTACCTGGTAAATACCCCACCCCCCATTTTACCCATTGGCCTTACTCAACGACAAATAAATGATTTCAGAGCTCTTCGCCCACGTCGACGATCGGATGAGCCTTCTCGGGAAACTGGAGAACGTTCTGGTTGCAACGGTATGGTTTCTGAGCGAAAAACACTTCCCAGGAGTCTAATGATGGAAAATCATTGAAGGTCACCGAGCTAGTCTCTACTTTCTACTCTCGTGCTGAGGAAACAAAAGTGTTCAAGCGACTCGGAGTCCTTCCCACATCAAGTTCGCTGCAAGACGTACGTTGTTGAGCTGCGAAAAATGCGGCAAAAGATTCTGACCACTGAGCGGATCGAACGCCCAACCTTTCGATCTGGAGTCGAACGCGCTACCATTGCGCCAAGCAGTCATGCCTACGTAACCGCTTGGACGCGCCGATAAAGCACGCAATTTAGAAAATTATTGAACGATCGCTTCTTCTAGATTTCTCGTCGCGCTTACTCGATCGTTCTCAATGCGAATCCTCTCTTCGACGTGCCAATGCCTGTCTCCACACAGATTCTTCACGTCGGCGGCATTACGGTGCCTGAGGATGTCGTTTACGAGTTGGATGAGGTTCATTTTTGAAATATGCATTATAACAAAAATGCACGCAGTCAAAGCCGTGTGCTCGTACATCGAATTTGTGCTTCATTCGAGTAAACGATGAACTCTGTATACTTCAGATCTGGCAGCCAGTCGTCAGCCTCCGCAACGATGGATTCGTACTGGTCACTTTCGGATCAATCGCCAAGTCAGTTGTGGATCGATTCATCTACCGTAACCCATTCCCCTCAGGACCCGTGACATGCCTCTACCGATGGCAGATTCCTTCCGTGCCGCATTCGCTGCCTTTCCCAATCTCACTTTCATAGTCAAGGACGAAGGAGTGCCCAGAGGGGTTTACACATTTTTTTAAATATTGATTCTGCGTAATTCGGAAGGCAATTGGCCGTTTCTCTTTCGAAATAAAGATCATTCTCAGCAAGTCATCCGCTCTTCTGCAAACGTCGTGAGAACTTACTGGCTGCCGCAACTCGCGCTCATGGGTAAAATATATTTAATGATTAAATAAATATCCATTTTTTGCAACTTTCTTCGTGCCTTCCATTCTTGTCTCGCCGATATTTTCCTGTAAATTTCTCGACACCTGTTCTCTCTTGCATTTCAATTCAAATCCTCTTTATCGTCATAAAATCGCATTTCCCCTCCTCCTCCTTTCTTCCCCACTTCCTCCTTTTATTCCCCCTCACACGTGCATTCTCTGCAGCGAAAATCGGTCCTGCGCAGCAGGCGAAGGTTCAGAAATCTTTACGCCGTGAATGCGAAATGAGATGCGCCCAGAAAGAAAGAAAGAAACTCTCTTTCCAACTGAATGGGTGGGAAAGCCCATGGAGAGCAGATGTTTGAAGTAGTTTGGTCCTATGAATAAACGTGGATTGTTATGTAAAATTTAGACAAAGAAGCACACATTGATGCAGTAGCTTGAACCTCCTGCTAAATTTGAATAAATTCAAATAAGATTGTTGCAGCTCAACCCAAATTCCGCGCGATTATCACTCACGGTGGCTGGAGTTCCATTCTGGAATCACTCTACGTCGGCCGACCCATGATTCTGATGCCGTTGTTTGGAGGTACGTCGTCCAATTCGTTAGACTCTAAATAACTTGGCGTTCTCACCAGACGCTCACCATCTAATACCGGAGATGAGGTCATGTTTTTGTGCCTTTTGAGTGCACTTTAAAATGTTTTTACTTGCACCCTGTCTACTCAATCAGGCGAATGAAGTAATCCCTCTGACGTTCCTTTCCCATACCATAATAAAAACATTTTTCATGCATTTTGCCATCCTAAAAACAAAGAACCAATCTCCACCTTTGCTTGGGGTAAAATAGTCATAATCCTGCTTTTTCTCACGAGAACTTTTGCGAGTAGGTAAGGATGCGCTTAGTTATGTGTCTGAAGTACCTCGTGGAGATGAAAACACCCTTGAAAATGAGCTGATTGGCGGGTAAAAGCTGCGTGCAAACTTGCATATTTGAATAAAAAAAGAAAAGAAAATATTTTCCGATCACGCCAAGAACTCGCAAGTTGTACGAGCCAAGGAAGTCGGACTGCTAATCGATAAAATGCGCGTGACACCTACCGTGCTCATCAATTCCGTCCGGGAAATCATCGAGAATCCCAAGTGAGTTACTGTGCTTCTTCTGAAGGTCCGGGAACGTTTTGGGTGCGAAATAACAGGACGTCAATGATTTACGCTCGTTTTTGCGCTCCGAAATTGAATTTGATCGAAGTTCGTTCGGGAATCTCTCGAGCTGCTCTTCGCTTTATCTTCAGTTTGGTCTCTTTCGCCTTTGGTCGGACTGATGAGCTCAAAAAGAGAGAGGGACGTGACAGAAAGTGGTTTCCGCTCTGTTCAGTTCAAACCCATTCCGAGAGCCTATCCGATGGACCGCACCGAAAATAACAGTACTGTACGCCATCAGCCAATTTCGAACTGCTGACCAAGGTAGCAGAGAAGTGGGCGAAAATAACTCGATTAGTTTGCATTTTCGTTCCCCACCCACTCCCGAAAACAGAAATGACTGCAAAGGCGGAAATTGGTGGTGCGGAGTTTGGAGTGGAGCAAGGAAATGAGCACACAACAGGCTCTTCCAGAATACAGCTGATAGATTGCAACAGCTTTCGATTCATTTTTGGGTTATTTCTTATTTATTTCAGGTACACCGCAAACTGCGTCAAATTTGGTTCCATGCTGAAGCATTCGTCTCCTCTTCGCTCTGCGGATCTCATGGAATTTACGGTTCGACGAGCCGCAAAAATGGTGAGAGTTTCGTGGCTCTTTCTCGGAAGAAACCACCGGATATGACTGCTTACGTCCCTAGTCTGATCATGTTCGCTATTTACAACGAGGAAATCACTGAAAAGTACGAGATGTGCTTGAACTGTGCGGCTCAAAGTTCTGGCTCTTGTAAAGTGAAGGCGGGTTGGACTGCCAAGTGTTCGCTTGGTAGAAAATTCCGCGTTCGCTTTCGAGTACCTCTAATAGTTCGAAACGAGTGCTGCCAAAATCCGAATTTAGAAGGCGTATTTGAATGCCGTGTGTATTTTCTCAATCAGAAAGTTCCCCGTTCGCTTCAAAATAGTCCGGCAAGGTCGAAGTTCTCCCTTCTCAATCCCAAACTTGCACATCATACCCCATTCATCATCCCTAATCGCCCTCTTCCCACATTCGTCGAGGATGAAAAATGCCACGCAAAAGTGCTACGGATGATGATGGATTGGTGTATGAGAGCAAACATGCGACTGCAAATCTCTGAAAACTAAAATATTCCAGTTTATCTTCAATAATTTGATTGGGGGTGCGAGTACCAAACATTCAACACCAATCTCCATTCAACAATTAATTTCAGGCTGGTTCTCAGACCCGCTGGCAGACTCCACAGGAGGCGTTCCTTTCTCCACTCATCGTCAAGGGATTCGACTTGGCCCTTCCCCTTCTCCCTCTTCTACTCCTTCTGTCGATGTAGTCTCTGTCTACTCGAGATTCTTCTAAGACATCCGCCCTCATTCACCCTTGTTTTGCCGTGCATTCACAGACAGGCATGCGGTCGTTAATGGACTCATTCTGAAAGATTCATAAAGTGATTACCGGTTCATTGGACGCTCAGAGATTACTTCGTCACTTATTCGTGCTGAATTGAGTCTGGACTCGACCCCCCCCCCCTCACAGCGCACAGAAAGCGACACTGATCAAGCATTATATTATTTTTAGGCTAATGTATGACATGTTCTCATGATGAAGCCTTAACGAAGTGCCCTGCAACGAAACTCGCGTAATTCCCACCAGTCTAATAATGCTCCTCCCCTCCTCCCTCACCACCCGCTCATTCCCTATGCAAGACTTCTCATTTGTCCCCCATCTCACCCCTTTCTTCTCCTCATTTGAACTTTGTCGGAAGACGTTGTCCAGTACTCTCTCTCTCTTCTGACGCGCGACGTCTATTTTCACCCCATACCGTTCTCGGGATGAAAAATATAGCTTCCGTCTCATCGCTAAGATCTCTTTCTAGTGAGACACGCGATCTATGGGAATATCTGGAACGGAGGAACTTGACTTTAGTCCTTTTCCTTGAAGATTCCAGTCGTTTCTTCCAATTAGCCGTCTATTGGACCTCCCTACACTCCACCCTCTCCCGTCCTTTCTCTTCTAGGGCAATCGGCCGGAAAATCAGGATGTTTCTGCTTTTTGCCTTTCGAGCGCTAGCTGTTTTTGTTCCGTCGATGGTGATGCCAACCTGTCACGCTCATGAACTCACTACTGCTCATTTCTGAGAATCTCTTCTTCTTTTATGAACGTGTCTATCGCGCGCCTCACAACATTGAATGTTTTCGCCCTCTTAGTTTCGGTTCTCAGGCCCCTCGGAGCCTTGATTGAATCCTCTATCCTCCACATATATTTGGGTGTGGTTTCATCTACGATCTTCGCTCCTCGATTTAGGCTGTAAGTATGAAGATTCCGTCTCTTCATTCCGCGCGCTATCTCGCAACTCTCGCAGTTGAGAGACCACAAATAATGAAGCACACCGATTCCTCATCCTGACAGGCCCATTTTCGATCCTCCAGTTTTCAATTAGAAGCGTCGTCCGCCTTTTCCGCGTTCCAGAATACCCAGAATTTCCGCGAAATCTCTTCGCGTGACTGTATGGAGATTGTCTTCGTCGTTGTTGAGATTCAAGCATCAGCCCGGAAACTGAGGGAACGAGAGAGTACGGTAGACTGAGAGAGTAGAAGAGCCAAAGATGAACAGTTCAAGCGATGGGCAGCGGGGCCCCGCCCAACCCCTTTCTGCCTGCTTTTTCTTGGCGACAATGGGAAAGTGAGAAGAAAGAAGGAAGAACCTTCTTCGAATTTCTAAAATTCGTCGCTTCGACAATCGCGAAAATAGCCGAGCGGTCTGCCATTGATCATGTACCGTATCTTCTCTTCGTTTAGGACGCGTGTGTCTGAGTGTGTCGTGCCAATTCAGACTTGCCCCTCGACAAAGCAACAACATACTCTCGATTCACTTGTCTCCGTTTTAGGAATCCCATCCCATTTTCGGCTGCTCTAACTGAATGGGTTTCTTCTATTGAATCGTATTAGCTCCACAAGACTCCTCTCATCCTCTCAGTCTAAGGACCGCTTACTGGAGGAGGTTGAGCCAGTGTGAGGGCATGCTTACTTTGTTCTTCGCTTTTCGCTTTTTTTCATCCACTTTATTCATTCATATTTACGCGTCAAATTTATAAGGAGGATCGATAATGCCTGTTAGGATGAGGAAGGCGCATCTTCATTCTTCGCATGTGGTCATGCCTGTTCACTTTATTCACTTTGTTGGCCTCTTACTCTCTAATGGTTCTTCTTCCTGTTTGTGTCTCAGGAGGGTGCTTCTCCTACTTCCAAAAACCTCTTCGATTCATCCTCTCAGAAGAGATTGGGGCCCATGTAGTTAAGTCCCGTCGCCGACAGCATTAATCCATTTCTTATGGCATTTTGGAAGCGTATTCGGCCGACTTTTAGCTGGTTGACGGAAGGACTTCGGGATGAGGAACTACTTTGCGGCTGCAGCGGAGAAACTTCTTTCCACCTGGTTGGAACAGGGAACTAATTGAGTGAGAATGACGGGAGAGCGGAGGAGGTCTCTCGATTCTGACCCCTAACCTAATTTGCGGATAGGTAACTTTCCAGAATATAGGCAATAGATAAGATTGTATTTGTTTCATAACCATTGTATTCTTGCTGTGGCTATATTCGTGGTATATCTTTACACCTGTTTTTTCTGCAACTAGAAATTCGCTAGTGATCAAAAACTCGACATCTTGTTTGTTAGATTGTTCTCTGTAAAATTGGGCCACTCCCGCACCGTCCTTTCCAGTGCATTGGCAATTTCTTCGCGACAGTCGTAGATCTTCAATTTCCACATCCCTCCTTCTCCTTGTGTGAATTCAACCGTTGGAAAGGCGCTATTCACGCTTCCTGCCTTTTCTGAGATCTCCTCCCGAAAACATGGCTCATTTCGACACTATCCTCCCCCTACTCAGTCATATGCCGCACTTTGACTCTCAGTTCTTGTGCCGCAATTCTTTTCAAATCGTTGAAACAAAATTAAAAATTCGGTCGGGGGAAGAAGCAATGAACCACACAGTGTCGGCACATTATTTTCCCCGTTCTCACGGTCGCGAGACTTCGAGGATCCACCCCTCCCTCTTTCCATTGATACTTCGCAGTTGCGCATTCATAGTCCGTGGGAGGATGAACTGCGTCATATCGATCAAACTTCCGCATGAATTGCTCCCTGATTGCTGTTTATTGCCCATACCTGCGGGGTATTCCCCAATGAATCCGTTCAATCAGATCATCTGTATCACTTCGGCGTTCATTTTACTTGGAATGCCACTGATTATGCCTAGTTTGTAGCGACTTCTTTGCCTTTTAGAATTCGAAAAGTCGCACGAAACATGTTCCACCTTTCCCCCAAATATCCCCTATTGTTCGTGCCCGCGAAAGACTAATTCCTTCACGGGTGGCTTCGCGTGACCCCCGCGATGAGTCAGAAAGGGCATGTGAAGACTCTTTTCCGTTGCAACTTGTCGCGTCGAGCGTTCTACTTGCTTCGGATCCTTGTCCCATTGATGTAAACCTTTCTCCAGATGAAACCCCGGCTCCTGCTCCGATTGATCACTGTCATCAGCTCCCTCCACACATTGGTGGCCGGATTCGAACCACGATGTGAGTATTTTATCGATTATGTTATGTTCAGTTGGCATAGAATTAGTTCATAGGGTTCTTCATAAAAGTGCCTAGCATAACTTGATTGGTTGACAGATTCTCCCTTTTCACCTGTCTTTTCGTTCTCAGAATGCATCTGTTTCACTGTCACGAGACACCAAACTAGAACGAAAAACAGAGGCAACAACACCTTAGAAGAATGGACTTGCTAATGACGGAGGAAGTTGTTATCCAACTAAGAAGCTCTTGTTGATAGACCGAGAGGCCTCTGCGTGTGCTCACTCAACGATGGAAAGACAGTAGAGATTGAGTGGTTCCATCAAAGGGGATAAGGAACTGTCTAAGGGGGCAAGAGCCGAAGTTCTATTTCCATTCCACCCGTTCGCATCCTTTGACAACCTTCACGTAAACAGCCTTAGAACAATGAAAATGTGACAGTTCTTCAACATATTTACTTCTTTGCTGTCCTTTCTAGGAAAAAGGTGCCATAAATACATGGAACTTCCGCCTTCCCATCTTTTGGTTTCCATCTTCCATCCTTTCAAAGTCGATTTGCAACATTGGCGGTGATGTGAAACAAACACAGACAGAGATCTAGCACGAGTTTTCGAATTTTTCTCATCAAAAGTAAAATCATAATAACAATAAAAATTTAAAAAATAAAGCAAAAATACATTTTTCAGATAACGAGACCTCTCTGATCCTTCGTGATCTCTTCGCTAATTACGACGCCCGTGTGCTACCCTTCTCCAATGGTCCCGTCGTCATCAATATGACCGTTGTACTGGGGATTCTCATCGAACTGGTGAGGGTTGTTGTTTTGACTTGTTTTAACGGTCAAAAAAATCTGATTTCAGCGTGAAAACGAGCAGCTGGCTGCGTTTGTCATCTCGCACACGCAGAGATGGTACGACAAGAGATTGACGTGGAATCCGAGCTTCTATCGGGGACAAAATCAGGTACCTATAAATATATAAAAATAAGCGAAATCTTACGAGAACTACAATGATCAAGTAATGCATTCTTAGTTATCGTGATTCTTGTATGATTTCTGTCGTACCGTCCAGCCCTTTCGGTACGACTTGTAAGAGCTCATTTGCCGCACTGTTTGATTATTCTTCACATTCTCTTCATTGAAAAGAATTCCTAAAATATGGTGAATCCTTTCCCCGTACTATTCTGTGCTGGAAATGAAGTATATATTGTATTTTGTAGTTCTTGACGTAAAGATTCCGTAGGTTTGATGCATCATATTCATCAAATGCGCACTTCCTGGGCGTCTGCCGTGTCATTTCACTTAAATTGTGCGAAGTGCGCAACAGCAATCAAAGATCTTTTCGTGGGTTGAGAAAACGGAAGTCGATAATTAGTGTAAGAATCTACCATGTGATCCCGTTTCCTGTTTGCGAGGGTTGATACTTTGACTTGAGGGAATCCTTTGGTCTCGGATGCTTTCAAAACGAAATACGACTTGGGAATAAAGGTAAAGATGCTAGACATTTTCCTCGCTAGAGCGGGTTCTGCCACCTCAGTCCAATTAGGTGAAATACCGAAAAATACCGAAATAGACTCCTTGCTACTTTTTAGACTAGCCAAAATGGAAAACAGCGCACTCCAAGAGATCCACTAACTCGTTTAGAGTCTAAGCTGTCTATCTCGCAGCGGCGAGTGAATTAATTCGAAATTTCTGTGAATCCCCAAGTTAATAACCAATCCTTGTTTTGGGTACTAGCGAACTGGGGGAAAACCCCTTGCTTTGATTATTTGTATGAATAATATTAACAGTTGGCCGATTTATGGTTGCTTACTTGAGTAGTCGTTACTTATGAATGCAAGAGAGAAAGAGTTTCGAATCTCAGCGCCGAGTGCACTTTTCTACTTCCTTCTTCTACTTCGTTATCTTAGATATTGTTAAACTTTGATTGCTAGTAGGAAAATCAAAGCCAGAGTCTCTACTACTGCAAACAAAAGCCATCCTGAGAATCAATTTTGGTACTACACACAACAGTAATTCCAAGTCGCATAATTTATTAGAGGAAGTGAGGGTGAGATACTGAGAATAGGCAAATTACCTTGCAACCTCCCCCCCCCTGACTTGCAACCTAAAATTAATTACAGGTGATCGTCCCTCAATCGCTCGTTTGGCTCCCGAAGATGTTCGTGTACAATTCTCTGGAAACGAAAGAGATGTTGACCAGTAATCGAGCTGATGTTCGGGTAAGAGAAAGGGATTAACTCATTCTATGACCATCTCTCTCTCTCTCCCTCAAAGCACTCTCCGAGACAAGTAATTGAATCTAGTATGAAAACACCGAATTTTTCGATTACACCGCCGGTCTCTGGTCAGTTTCTTTAGAAGGCACTGTTCACTACTATTTTTGAGTACTCCGAGAACCAATCTTGAAGCCAAGAAAAGATTGGGTGCATCCTTCATATGGTTCTGGTTCCCGGGGTCCCAGTTTTGGTCTTGGGTGGGTCGTGGGCACTAATCTCCAAAGAGGAGCGTGGCCACTCAATCTCCATGAATCATTAGAGACTTCGACAGGGAGCAAAAAGCAAAAACAACCAAAATAGCCGGGATTCTGTGAAAAAAAGGGGCCGAATTTGCGTGCACCCTAATCGAATATAAGCTGCGAGTGTTGTTCTGTGAAAAAGTAGCGCCTACGAGGCAGCCAAGTGGAAGGGAAGAGCGGCCAGTGGGTACGTGTCATAACAGAGCAATGGCCACACTCTCCTCATTTCACACACTCTCTCGAGGGACCAAAGAGAGACGGCTATTGAAAACGTGTCCCCTTGTGTTCGTCCGACGGGGGTCTGGTGAAAGGGCTTCCCGCACGTCCCACAAAGACCAGAAGGGGCTTCTCAGAAGAACCACTTCAATGGGGGGTAGAAAACAGTCACTGAGAGGGGTGAAATAGTAATAGACAATGGGCACAAAAATAGGCAGTTTCGGAGAAAACATACTGGTGTCTAGACGATGTGGGTGCGCTATTAATAATTCGTCGAGATCTTTTCGCTCAAGATACAGTGAAGACAAGGGATGCGAAACGTTGTGGATGATTGCAAATACAAAATTGATAATGGCATCACAGATCAGGCCAGGAACTCTGTAATTACATGGAGCTCCGAATCATCCATTTTTCCAGGTGTACTCCGACGGTCTCGTCAAAGCGAATCTTCCACAGCACGTCTCATGCATCTGCAGATTGTCAATTGAGAACTTCCCCTTTGACGTCCAGGCAAGTTCCATCTTTTCTGTAGTCAAAAATGACTAAGAACTTCGAATAATTTCGAGCAATTTCAGTTCTGCGCCGTTGCTCTCGCCTCTCCTCTGCTCACAGTGCAAGAGATGATGGCCGCATCGAGTCAGCCACCGGCAGATTCATACTTTGCTGTAAGTTAAATACCTTGACTCGAAGATCAAGTACGCTGTAAAAACAAATGTTGACTTGCATAGTACACATGCCTACTTTAATGCATTGCTGAACAGCTGAAGTGTTGACGTATTTGTTATATTTTTGGACGTGAAGTTGAAGTTGAATATCAAGAAGACTTCTCATAACTGTTTTGTATCCACTTTTTTCCTGTGAATATACATATTTTCTCTTCAGGGCAACGCTGAATGGCTACTGTTCAACGTCACTGTCAGACAAATGGAATTCAGAGAGGAGGACGAATACCGGATAGAGGTTAACCTTATTTGCTTGCTTATTTGCAATGCGCCAAAGTCCGCGCCGGATAAAGGTGGGAGTCTAGGGACTTCGTTAGGGGCTTCTTTGAAGACCATCGAATAAAGAACGTTGACGAAGACGGCGCCTATTTTGATCAGAGAACCAACTGTTATTCTCTGCTTGGAGGGGAGAGATACTTGGGGGAATCTCTGTATTTTTCAAGTGTGAGAAGCGGAAGTAAATCATCCACACGCTTCAAACAATCAGTCATTACCATTTTTTCGAAATGGAATTGTCTGACTCCCTCCTTCCCCGTGCAAACTTGCACTTCTAACGGGCAATATATGCTGAGCAGACGATAAAATAGCTACACATTTTCGATTACGAATATTGAAAAAAGTAAATAATTGAAAAATCAGCAGTGTGCACGTTGTGGAAAATATTTCCGTAGCGAATAATATTTAGGAAGATAATTAGACTTTGTGTATAGTCTTCTAATATTTTTGATGCAAACCAAATTTCTAAGGATATTTTTATTTACAAAGTAACATATTGTCAGGTGCACTACATCTTCCACATGCAACGTCGCCCCGTCTACTACCTCACCGTCATCGTCGCTCCAACCTTCCTCATCTCAGCCCTTTCCATACTGGGAATATTCTCGCCCGCAAGCAATGATGGACCGAGGAGTGAGAAGGTGAGAGAGATAATTGTTTAGAAGAAAGCAATTTGACCATTCTCAAAACTGGAGGAGAAATAAACAGTTATTTAGAGAATATTCGACAATGGCCGCGTGCAAACAGGCAAAGTGAGTGAAGGGATCGTGATCTCGAAATATCCCTTTATTTGGCTCTTGATCGAATTATAACCAAAGTTTGTCGCTTTTGGTTATCATCGTGGTTCTCATTCGACCAAGTGCTTTATATTCATCAATAGATCACCGTCTCTTCACTTCACTCCTTCCCTGCTTCCCTAGAATGAAGAGACGGCTTCACAAGATTCAATATTCTCTTTTCAGGTCTCGCTTGGTCTCGGTTCCCTCCTCGCCATGACTGTTCTACTGGGAATCGTTGCGGGTGCGATGCCGAAGAGTAACGTCATCCCGCTGCTAGGTGAGTATATTTATTATAGGAGAATTTGCCAACTCACTGGATTCGTCAACAATACCTTATTCATAATTTAGCGACGAAACATATCCAATTCAATGGGAAATGATAATGACATTCAGGTTACTACATTCTCATCGTCATCTGTCTGTGTGCCGTGGCAGTGGCGATATCGATGGCATTCCTTGCAATTACGAGGGAATACATCACGAGAGGTTAGTCCTTCTTATCATTTGTTGATTCATCTTTTGGCTGTGTATATTTCGTTTATCTTATTCCGTCTTTTCAGGTCAACCACCCTCCCGCTCTACCCTCTCCTTCCTGTGGATGAAGAGGATGGAGAAGAAGGTATTTAAAAGATATTTTTTTCTAAGAAGTTCCTTGATCTCGATCAATGGCTAAATCGATCTCACGGCTCTTTGATACAACAGGGAAACTCATTGATTACTCTCTTCTCCTTCTCCAGGGCGGTCGTCTCGTGCGCGTCGCCTACTCTCGCTGCAACAACAACGTTGCCGAAGTGCAAGAGAAGATCAAGTGAGTTTTATTTATTTTATTTAAATTATTTTCAAAAATATTTTCAGGTTCAAAGTGCCCGAACTCGGCGCCATTCACACGCTGCTCGAGGAAATTTTGGAGACGCAGCGAGCTTTTCGACTGAAGGAAGAGGCGAGAATGAAGCATCGAGAGGTTGGTAACATTTGGGATTTGATAAATTGTTGAAGAAGATAAAGAAGAATATTTAAAGTTTTCATTTTCATTTTTTTGCGTTTGCAAAGGCAAAAGGCAAAGGCACAAACCGTATGAACCGGGAGTCGAACGGATGAAGATTTCAGCTCAGTTACGTTTCAGGCATTTACCAAAAAACAATTTTCTTGCTGGAATCAATACATTCTTATCATCCTGTATTAACAAACACCCTATAAATCTCTTGCAGATCGAGGAACAATGGGCTACAGTTTTCGCTCGCTTCGACTACTTCTTCCTCTTTCTCTTCGAAGCATTCAATCTGGCTGCCCTTGGAATCTTCCTTCGTGCTGCATGGGAGCCAATGCCTGAGTTGCGGGAGCAACTACTGTAGATTAGAAATGCCCAACCAATTCCAATATCCAATTCACCGTAGAATTCGCTTGCCCCTTGCCTATAGATTCCCTTATACTTGCCGATTGTTGAATCACATTTGTCCTCCTTCCATTTTCCTAGTCCCACGAGCTCAATTCTCTCAGGTGTGGTGATAGATAGTTTTCCCTCTGATCTCTCCGTTTCTCACAAACAAACGTGTGCTTGTATTCCTGTATTCTAACTCAGCAACTTTTCCATATTTCTCACATATTTTCATTGCATTTTTCAACATTTTGATTGTATTTTCGTCCATTTATCGCCCTCATCACGCTTTCGACCAAACTACGAGTTACTCGTTGCGCACCCGCAAGAATTATCGATTCGCTTCAGCTTGAGATAAACATCCATTTCAATAATTATTGTTTATTGCCACATAGAGATCACATTGCGAGTTCACAACGGAGTGTGAACAAGGGGAGTTACTGGTGAGGGGAGTTTGGTGCCAGAATTATACCATGAGAACGGAAAGAAGGGAAAGGGGCCTGCTCCTACTGGACACTACTTTAGTTTCCCCCGGACGAACGAATGAAATTCAAATATTAGAGAAGGGAACGCATGAGTATGAGTGTCACGTCGTCCGTGAGGGTCGAAGTAGTGCCGTAGGGGAGAAATAAATGAATGAGAGCCCGCTCAACCTTTGGCCCCTTTTCCCGATTGGAGGATTGGAGTAGTAGTAGTATACGTTTCCTAGCGGATATGGGGGCGAGAATATTAGTGTAGGAATCTTTACAGCAGCACAGGGTCAATAGTATTCACGGCACTAGGTCGGATGAGAACCGTCGGATGAGAACCGACTGGATGAGAACCAAAAATTTTTTTGAGCGTCGTAGGATTTTGCCAGGGTGTTCTAAACACCACAAACGGAGAAAATTTTTTTTTGGCGGTTCTCATCCAGTCGGTTCTCATCCGACGGTTCTCATCCGACCTAGTACCGTATTCACGAAATGAGATCGAACGAGGGATTACGGTAATTCTGCGAGGGTAGGAGCCGTGAGATGGTGGGACCGGCGTCGATATTAGTGGTAGGGAAGCAACAAGAAACGCCCGATTGATCGAGACCGGATTGTGGAATTTCTAGAGGAAAGCTAACGTACAGCAATGTAACAATGGGGGGGGGGTAGGGGTAGGTCGAGGGAATCACAGTGGTAGGTCACAGGAAGGTATCCTCGGCAGTCGTGCCTCGAGTGGTGTAGTCCGTCTGGATCTCGCCGTTCTGGTACAGTAACGTCATCTCTGTAAAGAAGTGGAGTCAGAAACGTGAAATTATTTAAAAAAATGTTTATAACTCACTCATTTTCTGAGTGTTTGGTGTGTTCGGACGGAGGAAACTGTTGACGCACCAGAGTGGAAGAACTTTCTCCGAGAACGCAATCCAACGACTGAAATTAGCACATTATTTACGGAAATTGCTATTGCCCATCACTGTGTTTTCTCGGAGAACTTGAACAAGATCTCCAAATAACTAGAATATACGTACTCTGTGACCATGGATCGGAACTTGGGTGAGAATACAAAGTAGACGAAGAAAGAGATGGACATATTGCAGAGGCCGAGGAAGAGACACAGCGTGTGCAGAGTACAGTTCTTAATAGTAATTTTGTAAGTTAAAAATAATTAAATAAAAATAAACTCACATTTGTCGCGTCCGGCCCTTGTATAGAGTAAAGAGTGAAGACGATAACGGATGGAATTTCGAGAAACTGAAAATAATAATATTTATTGTTTTATTAAATATAATTAAATCTCACCTGTAGAAGTGTGGTTATGAGCGTAATACGAGTGACGCATCGCTTTTCCGCACTGAAATTTTATTTGTATTACTCACATAATAAGATAATCAATGCATTCGATTCCAAACGCATTTTCGGTGCGCGTGAAAATCAGATCATCTAAAAATCTCACTTGAAATGTCTTTTGGACGAATTAGCATCGATAATGTTATCCTTATTTATGCGATAAACGATCCGAGCACACATGAAGATCTGAATTAATTTTATAATTAATTTAATTAAATAAATTATTACTTACCATGCTTAGAATGGGAATGAGTAGAGCGATGAATAGAGTGGCGATAGTATGAGCATGCTCCAGCATTGTCCAGTGCGGAGCTGAAAATTGACTGCGTTTTCCCACTGATTTCATCCCTATTAATCTCCGGCATAAGACAGTAATAAAACCTACTGGTCAGCGAGTCTATGTTGACGAACTTTCCGCATTCGTCTTCACTAACGGAAGCATGCCGATTGGCTGGGTAGATGGCGGACAGGAGACTTCCTGAATTAAAATAGTTATATTTATTTAAATTACGATAAATAAAATAATTACCAAATGCGACGATGAATCCACCGGCGATCCAGAGATTGCGCATCGTACAGATCTGTTTCGATCTAGAAAATATATATAATTTTGAACCCCTAGAATTTTAATTTGCTCCGATTCATTTCACAGCGAAGGCATGCGTAATTGAGTTGGTCTCTTGAAAGGAAAGCAACGCAATCCATAAATAATAACTCTCACCGAATTGGATGGAAAATGTGCACGTAGCACTCGAGTGTCATCAGGACTGTGAGCCTGAAATATTTATAAATTTACATATTTAATTCACCAACACAGAGGCTGTACCGCATCGAGCGAAAGAAACATCTTAGTCTATAATTCTATCGTGAAACATATCCAAATAATGGGCAAACTGTGCTTACCACATGGAGCAGAATCCGAGATTATTCCCGCCGAACAACTGCCACTTGTAGTACTTCCAGTAGTAGTTCTGAATTTATTAATATTTAAAATTATTAAAATAAATATCAAACCTCATCGAAATCGCCGAGTTTCTCCCATAGATTCAGCATGCGAAGGGATGCAGGAAGAAGAACTATTACGGCAAGGGTGTTTATTGCCTGTAATTATTTAATTTTTATAATTATATTTATTTATTGTTTCTAGAACCGTCTCTTCTAAATATCATTTTCATAATGGCATGTTTCATGTTTCCAAACCGCAAGGGTCATCATTGTTCCCTCCCCCGAATTCAGAATGCACAGACAGGAAACAGGAAGGCCCTTACGAGCAATATTGAACTCGGTCAAAACAAGTGCTCAGACGGACGCAACCGAGCATAAACATATGTACAGTGTGTTCAGATGGGCAAATAGGAAAGTTCACGATGCACCAGTCATTACAAATGAGAATATTCACTGCTCACCAATCGCACGCAGAGCATCCGAATCGCGAGGAAGTGCTTCATTTGATTCGCACTGTAGATCATCAGGTTGAGGGCATTTCCGACCTGAGAAGATGTCATCATCATTATGAAATATTTGCTATTTTCATGGTTAACTCGCGTGTCGAGTTTGTTCTCTGGACCTCTTACTCGAATTCTTGCACGCTCCAGGAAGCAAAAGTGTCGGAAAACCAGAGAAGGCAAGCAGGAAGTTTGTTGAATAAAATACACCGTTTTGTGCGTCACGATGCAAATGGTTAGTCGAGGGGCCACGGGAGGATTGTATGCATGAACTAGACATCACGTCATTGGAAGGATTTCACTAATGACGACAATAATTCTCAAATCAAGGTGTGTGTAGAATGATCATTTTCCGAATTAGATTGCTTACCACTGCCAGGAAGAGAATAGGAAGAAATCCATAGCCCATGAGGGCGATGTGGAAGTCGTTGTCCTCGCATTCAACCTGCAATTAATTTCATTTGTGTTTTCATTTTCCCAATTTCATGATCCTGCTCATTCCAGTTTGCTTTTGCGTTGTTCCTCGCTGAACCGAAAAACATCTCAATTTGAGCCTAATGTTTCCCGTGTTTCCCTTGTCTAAATGTGCGAAGTGCGTTTCCTGCCATGAAAATGGGTGCATTTTGCCAGTATCGCGTAAGTGAGAGTAAACAGGCTATACAATACGGCCGTAAAATTATTTTTTTTTCGTGACCAGGAAATCAAAAAAAAGGAAAATAACTGACGGCTCTTCTGGTCCTGCATCCTCCAGTCAGTTCATTCAATCCATTAATCTTGCCAAGTATTTCAGTCTCCTTTTCCCACTTTCTCATCAGATGATCCGTGAAGTTATTGATTGGCATCCCGCTGCAATATAAAATTAATTATTTCCAAACGCTTTCACCAGCAGGAAGTCAAACTTTAAGTGCGTAGGCGCTATACTTAGAAGGGCGGTCAATTTGGCCTTATTCATAGTCGGAAACAAGCTCGCGGTAATTTAGTCATGTGCACGGGAGATTACTGGGATCTAAAGAAGACGGAGATTTCATTTCTGGAGAGTAAGCGCATTCCGAGTGCAATATTCGCAAAGAGGAAGCATCGCACATGTTCGCAGTATGATTCATGTCAATCATCGGATTAGCAAAGTGATGAATCTTTTCGACCTCGTGGGAGGAACGTGTATATTAAGCTCACGATTTACATTCGTCGTCTTCGTCGAAATAATAATGGTCGTGTAGACACAGTCAACATGCGTGGTTGGTATACATACATCACTTTCGAGAAGCGATCACAGAATGCGCTAATTCACTAAAGTCTATGGCGCCAGACCGAGGAATACTCTCTCACTTTTCCATGATCTCTCGTTTCTCTGGTCAACGATAGAGCAATGGCAAATGAGAGAGCCAGACACGATAGTTCGGCAGACCAGGCGCCAAAACACGCGCCTCCCATGAGCGAGGAGAATCCACTTTATCTAATACGCGGTCTATTCACATGGACTGTGGTTTGAACTTACTAGAAGTCTGAGAACGTCTACGGTAGCTGTCTGTGAACTTCGCTCAAGCGCAAATAGAGTGAAGCTACTATTGCAAGGGGAAACAGCAATCAAGCGTAGACGCGGAATAAGGAAAGAGACAGTCCGAGGGGCGAAATAGTACACAACCGTAGATCACGCCCCACGGATGTCCCGTCGGCCCACTCAAATAAGTGAAGAGACTGCACTAAGCATTCGTGCAGTGCGAAGGGAGAGTGACGCGTCGCCGTGAGCATTACTGATGAGCCGACGATCCGCGGGAATCGAGTGGGAATCCTTACCCTCGAAATAGACCCAGACTGAACCCCCGGAGGACGTGCGCTTTCAAGCAGAAAAATTGACGCCGGTACTTGAGAGACGGTCGAGATTCCAGTAGAACGAGAAGACTGTGTACGTGCGAATACTGTTTACGAACCCAAAGAAGGAGTGAATGGTGAGGATATTCATAATAGCAAATGAGCGTATTTACCACAATAAATGCTCCAAATGATCGTTCCGAAGAACGCATGGGGAAAATGTCCTCAGCTTCGCATTTACTATAATTTATTTACAAATGGGCAACAACAGGTCAACGCAGTTCTCTGGATTGTGTATCGCTCGAAAGAATCTTAGACTATGTTCTTGATGTGCTCTAGCAGATTAGGGGTTGTTGCTAGTGCGTGTGAAATTCACACTATGATTCAAAAACAAGAAGTCTGGGCCAATCCTGGCCTATAATAATCGGGTGTCCCCAGACGGCGAGAAAGGAGAGGGCGGAAGTGCTTCTGAATCACTCTGTCGTCGTTGTCGTCTACTAATCTATGGATGAAATGGGCCGAGGAAGGGCGGGAAGCGCCCTGAGGTGACAACACATGCCGAAAGTTCAGAAAACGAAAGCCAATTCCGGCAAGGGCCTAAAGATCTACCCTGGACAACAGCCGAAAAAAAAAGCTTTAGCGCTTCCGAAATTCGTGGCCTGTTTAGAGGCCCTCTGTTTAAAGAGAAGAGTGCTCTTAGGGAGTTCCTCGCCCTTTCGAAAAAAGCGGCCAAGGATGTGGCACTTTGACAAATTCGGCCCTCGGGAGGGTCCAAGAGATAATCGAGAAGTCAACATGGCCCAAGACGATGTTGTTATTCCTCGACCGTAAACGGACGGTTATTCGATCTCGTCCGGTCAACCGGCTAAATTTCGTAGACTTGGCCTTGGTAGTTCCGAGTAAATCGGATATTCGGTAGGAGAAAATTGCGAAGGAGGTGCGACCTTTTAGATTGCGTGTTTACACGGGAGAGAAGACGACTACAGTCGAAGAGAAGAGAAGGAGGAGGATGGAGATGCAATTACTGTATGGCACGAGAGCACTCAAATATTAGGAAGAAGCTCTCGAAGCTCACTCGCAGATTCACCACGCATCTCATTTCGATGCGAGAGACGACAACGGAAATTAGGGTCATTTATATCCCGTAATCTATGAACCGGAAAACGCTTATTTTGCCCCGTTTTCGCAGGGAAAGGGTATAAGCCAGGCTTGGAAGTGATTTACGAAATGCGGCGAGGAACTGTTGTGAATGGGGAAGAAGAAGAGAGGAACAATGAGCGAAACGCATGGCATGCGACCACAAACCAACAACAAACGGATACACATTTCAATGGCGGCTCATTTTACGAGTTGGTTTCAAGTTTTGTGAAACGGCACAATAATCGTAACGTCATAGCGGTAAACGCGGAACTCATACAAAGTCAGTGCCTACACAGGAGCACCGGACTTTGGCGAATGAAGGGAGTATGCAGCGTATAAGTACCCCATAGAAATGGGTTCGCGCTAGACGCCCCGGGTAGGATCCATCGGGAAGAGGTGGAGGGAGCGGAATCGAAATGAGCATGGCTGCGATGAACTATCAACAGAATGAATGCTTGCAAAATTCAGGCTCTACTTCGCAATACGGCTAGAAAGTTGAGCAAGCGGTGATCATAGGCAGCAAAATATTCTCCTTCTGATAGTAAAAGCGCTCGGTAAAATTCCCGCACTACTCATGGACGCACACTTGTGAGAGTTTGAAGCAAACGCGCGCATCTTGAAATTTCGGCCCCTGAGAGCTCTCGAAATGAGATTTTCTGAGAATATTCGCTGGACTAAGCGAAGTGCCAGGCAAATGGCCGTGGAAACACACTGTGGTGGGAGGAGGAGTTTCTCATCTCGGGGAGGAGACGGAGGAGGAGGGAGAAGGGGGGAAGACCATGAAATGTGATCCGCCCCCAAAAGGAGAGAAGACTGCCTAATGCAGCGATTGGTGTCCGAAACTTATGATTCCGAGGATCGGTTACAAATTGGGGAAGGAATTGTCAACACGGGTGCAGGTGTTGGCTTTCACCACAAAAGTGCACCATAATCAAATTTTCGTCAGGGTATAATTGTCTAGAAGTTCGGGCTCTTATGGTTTACTTTGAAAGGGAACACATGTGTGAGAAACGAAGGGGACAATGGGAAAGTGAGAACAATTGCTCACTATTTTCGCCTACATCCATGCGTGGTCAAGAAGTATGCGACAATGGACGAAGGGAAACAAATAATCGGAGGACCGGAGACAGGCTGCTCTCCCTTTTGAAGATGAGAAAATATCCCCCAATTCCCTCCTCCCTCATTCACAATCGGCCATTCTCTTGCTGCTTCCTCTAGTATCGGGTCCCTCCCCTCAAGTCATGAATGGGCAATAACGGAGGAAACAACAGGAGATGGACCCTTATTGCAGTGAATATCGGACTGAGAACAAGGGAAGACCCGCGTGGCGGAATGACGTGGATACAACTACAGTAACAATATCTGCTGATGCCAGCGATAACAGTGTGGGAATTGCCGTTGTGAGAATTCCCTCCAGTAGACGGATAATTAGAGATCAGCTAACTGTTATTATTGCATCGAAAACAGGTTGATTTTATACTGCCATGCTTACACAATATTATCTCGAACCGACCATTGGTCGTTTGTTGCAGCATCATCATTTTAAAAAAAATTAAAACGCCTACGTACAACTTTCACCACTTCGGCTGCCATGTTCACTTTGATATAGCTAAACACAGTTATTGTTACTGTAGTTACTTGATGTATTTCCATCCCTTCAAGGGTCTTCCTTTGCCCTGCGTTGTCATCCCACCACACAGTAAAATATATGGAAACTGGTAAGCCTCCGAGGAATTTCCAGTTTTGATTTCCAGACAGAAAGTACTTACAAAATTCGCACTGGTTTTTGTTTTCAGTGCATCCGGCTGCATTTTTGGTTGTCATATCTATGGTCTTGAGACAAACCACGAGATGGATGAAGTTGCCGATAATTGTAAAGTCTAATCAGAAACCATTGCCAAGACAGGTGATTTTCTCGCCTACTCGGAAATGTAAAAGAAACATCAAGGTATGAGCAGAAGTTGTTTGGGGAATTCAGACGCATATTTATTTACGCAAAAAAATGTTTATTTGTCGTCATTCGAGAAACGATTGGCTACGTGTCAGCCTGTGTCTGTACCGTAATATGATTTTTGAACATGCTTGGCGGATTTGCCAGAGAAATTTATTTTGGTTTGAAGATCAAGAACATTTCCCCATTCATCTCGTTCAATTCCTACCAAAAAGTGTCGGTAGCTATGAAATTTGCTCAAAATCCCTGAAATCCCAGTTCGTTGATTGGTTTATTCTCAGTACAAAACGAGTATTTTCGATTTTATAGCCTGCTTTGATTTTTGCGCTTTGAGACCGGTGAGAATTTATTCAAAGAACGTTAACTGCATATCGAATTCTGTCGACGAGGTAGATTATCTCCAGGTTTATCGCTTGACGGTAAATCTACCAAATTCTAGCCTGATATCCAGACTGTCTTACAAGCGTCAGTGGCGGAACTGAATATGAGACGATCCGATTTGACGTACGCAGGAAATCACAAAGATCCCCATCGAAAACGCTTTTCTCCCTTGCAAAAACAGATGCTGGTCAGCTCAAGCATTTTACTGCGTATTTTGTCTTTCGTTCTCGGAAAAGAATTATTCTGTTTTCAGTGTATAACTATATTGTTTATTGCAGATGGAAAGGATTCTATACTAAGAAAATCCATGTGATGAACTGTTTTTCGACGAATAGTCAACTACGCTTTTCGACAAATTTTTGCGATAAATCCCCAGGTGTTTTTCCTCGTCGATATTCAGCCGGCTGGCCTGATGATTGGCCGGCTGTTTTCCCCCCTTAAACTGCTACTGTCACAAAGTCATCAGAGAAATAACTCACCGTCGGGGTAAATTTGGACAGCAAAACAATTCCAAACTTGCGGCGCAAGTCAACAAATAGATTGCGCTGTTTGAAAATGCTGGCGTCTAGACGCGCAAATTCAGTTAAATACTGCATAGCATGGGGGCTTTCCGTGAATGCACTGTGGCGAGTAAATCGGGTTCATAGTGCTCAGACTTTTCCGTGCCATTTGCTTGCTAATGACCATGTTTTTTTCTTACGGGAAACTTTTGTCTTGTCTTGAGAAAAAAACGTGGTCATAGCATGGGAGTCTACTGTAGCAAGTGAGCGAAAAACAACAAATGTGCAAGATTGCGCTGATAATTATCTTCCAATTTTCAGGAAATATGAATTATTCCGAAGTGCTGCGCGACGACGTGAATAATTGTAATGCACTTCCGGGAATAACAAACATGCGCGCACTGGAAATTATTGAATATTCGAATCTCCTCTCTTCATTTCGCGTGCTCTCTGACGGTTGAAAGGCCACGAGGAATGATGAGATTCCGGACAAATGCAAAAAGGGCGAAACTAAAATTGAGACCAGTGACGAGGCGCAACGTGCTTTGATGTCTAAGGATGAAGATCTCTTCGAATACGTGACTACAGTATGGCCAATCGAGGGGCTGCTGTCGCGATGGGTCGCGAATAGACTTGCCTACGCTTGGGGATAAGCCAATATACTCGTGGTACTACGAGCAATGAGACTAACGGAGATATTGAAAAAGAGACTAGTCATCGAGACTGCGAATGAGCGACAGAAAGCTACCATAAATGAGAAACGAGTAGTGGCTTCTCACTCAAGTCATGCAATAATCCCATATTAGAGGATACACTTTCATTGATAACAACTATTTCTTCCGTGAAATACAAACCATAAACATGTTGGACACATCTGTCGTAATTTATCGGGTAGTCTGGGGGAACTCGCGGTGAAAAAGAAAAATGGAAATGAATGAGTTGCGTTGAATGTGCAAACGCATTCAACTTTATCTCTATATCGATTTTTTATTCGAAAAAATAAACTCACTTAATCATTTCGTCATCCATTAGCTAGACCGCCACCATGGAGTGTCTGGAATTATTTAAAAAAATAAAATCAATGATATAATAAAATACGCGAGCAAGGAACACTGACGACAAGGAAGCCGAAAAGGACAGACAACTTGAGTTTGGAAGGATAATCTGGAAAAAGGAGGAGGATTTCACTCAAGAACACTCTTCAGCCAGTCTTTCAAGCGTGCGCGAGTAAATATTGTAGAATGACGGCGGAAAGTCGGAAATTGGATACAGAAGCAAAACCAGAGGAAAAAGCATTGCAGCTCACGAGTAGGTGGGAGGTGTTTGATTTATTAGCGGTTATTCTTCGAAATTGTTCGACTAACTTATATCTCACAGTCCCTTGGGTTCGTGGGTACGCGCAGAATTCATTAGTACTGTGATTATTTTAAAACCCACTAAAATAATGATGGGGGAAGCTAACAGGACAAAGGAAGCGGCAGGGAGGGGGTGTGAAATAGAGGAGTACCAAAGAGGAAGCAAGCTCCGTGTTCCCTATTTTCCACTCTTTCATGTGCTACAATAGGACAAAGACCGGCCAACAAAAATATACTACAATATCGTCTCGCCGTTGAAAATAGACGTGAAAACAAGTTTTTATTGGGCTCAAAATGAGGAAAAATCGAGAAATCGATACGCAAGGTAATAAAACATGAGATTCTGAGAGTTGCATCGGAAAAGTCAACAGGAGGACATTATCTTGATGAGTTGAGAAGATGAAAGAAGGAAGGCGAGGATGCTCCCCTTAGCCTTTCTTGGGGGCTTCCTCTTCGTTCCACTGACTTGTGCTGTCAGGAGTAAGTTGGATGTCTGTGCCGCCCTACGTTTTGAACGATCTCAATGATTCCAAAAGCTGGAAAGTTCATGCGAATTTCAGGAGCTTTCGTTCCACACTACAGCCTACGTAGTCAAGTTCAAACTACGAGTCTCTTCATTTCACACACTATATCGCAACTTTCCATGTGAGAGATCACATGGAAATATGGAGACGATCACCCATAGCTCTGCTATGTCCAACGTGCAAGGGAAAATGAGAGAGATCTATCATGAGACTATCAATAATCGTCATGTGTACGCACGAGGTCCCTTTCGGTCAGAGTATATTGGGAAGTCAGGGTTCTCATCACATCGTAGTAACAGGAAGGGGCTTCTCCTGAGTCAGCACCGTATCGAGGGTGCCTCTGCATAAAATAGCACGTGCTTAGAAAAGAGAGCGGATCGTTCTAATCAGGGATCAGAAGCCCAGACGAGGAAATCGTCACGAGAGTTGGAACGGTTTTTGTTCCGTTATTGAATACAGCAAACACGGAATCTTGGATGCCTTCCTGAATGCACTGATGTTACGAAGGTAAAGAATGGCTTAACTGGTCTGAGAGCAAATGCGGGGGAGTCATCGTAAAATGGCCCGAATCTCAATGTCAGAAGCAATAGTCGTTTAGACAGCGATAGTAAGTATGGCAATTGAACGCGGAGTCAGTCCATTACGCGTTATGGTGCCTATCGTGGAGCAGTGAAACGACACGCGCTGTCAAAAGTGATGTGGATTCCGGAAACAGAAATGACAGGAAATCCAGAACGCACACTGTCAACTGCAGTCGGCATTTCGGAGGGAATACAGTCACATACAGAATGCAGTCAATAGGAGTGGCGATGAAATAAGCGTAGGCATTCGAGCGATGCACTACTAAAATAAAGTGACTGTCTACTGTCGAATGCGCAATCACCCTGCACGTAGCGGAAGCCTGTTATGGCAATAAAAGAGTGCGCCTCGAAAAAGTGATGTGAGCTACGGGACCGCGAAAAGAACGCAGTGTCTCTAGTGTCAGTTGCATTATGCTGCGTTTTGAGAATGGACACCAGGGCTTACTGGAGATTAGAAGGAAGAGGAATCACTTTGTGACTTCACGCGATCACAAACGGGGAATTACCCACTCATTCTAGATCACTAAAGCCTCTTTCCCACCCCTGCCACTGACTAAACGGGCCAGTTAGCGCTCGATTGAAGACAGGTAAGGTCGCGGGCGACTGAAATGAGCACTGATTACTTACGAAGCCGAAAGAAGTCGTATCTTTTTATGCGCTGAGTCGCCGCCCAAACTGATTAGCGAAGCAGAGGTGAAATGTTGCGATATCCCGACGAGACCAGGGATATTTTGAGTTTCATGAACAATTTAACGGGCATTTCAAATTCAGTGGCGAGCCACCCCCATCTTCAGAGCGGAAAAACGTGGGATTGCACCCAAAACATCTTGCCCAGTCTGGTGCCACTTTCTTTGATGTGAGCCCGCTTCCCTGATTCTAATTTTACTATGGCACGCGAACTCGCAGTGCTGAGCATGATCGATGTGAGAAATGAGCGAGTGCTGCAAGCGAGGGCCCCTTTCGTGCCAAGCGAGAATTGTACATACTCTGGTGTCGATTAACAGTCGTCGCTAATGGCGCCGTGCCGCCAATTTATATGGCTATTCAACGCGCTGACTTTCCCGGGAAAAGGTTGAGCAGAAAAGCGAGGGAGGTTTGGCTCGTTGCTTCCTGGTTTTAGTGATCATGACAACTATGAGGAATTCTCGAGATGATGGCAGGGGAAATCAGTGGAACTATTCCGGCAATGGATGACCGGCAGACACCCGTCTGATGATAGGATCATTCAATGAGTGCACGCAATTCTCAGAAGCGCAAGCTTCATGAATGGCGGTCAATTAGATCACAAGAAAGTGCAATTCTACAGAAGCGTGAAATCCAATTCCAGTGAAGTGGAAGAATGAAATGATTGAAAGCAAATGTGATTAGTATCGGGGTGAAATGACATCAGTACTGTCTACCACTCTCCATCAACTCGTAAACTTCAGTGCAAGTGTGAACAGTGAGTGGAAATACGAGAAGCACTGGAACAACAGACGCTAAGAATCTCAGAGTTTTCTCTCTCATTAGAAGAGGGAAAGGTTAGGCAAGGATTCTCAATTGCCCCACACCTGAAATTCGTCTCTACTCTGGGCAGAAGCCGTTTCGAAGTGTAGACCGACTGCCCGGAAATTATCAGGAAATAACAATCGGTGCATCTCTCGAGGAATTCTCGGAAATTCGTGCGTTTCGACCGATCGCCGAAGCCACTTTTCTAATTCGCCAAACACACACGTGAAATTGAACAAGAGATTCGCCCGTTTGTTTCCCTTTCTTCCTTCTCAGAACGACGATGAGAAATACGATAGTAATGTTGATGGGAAGAGCAAGGAACAAAGTTCTGGGAATCAGAGATGTGAGGCTTTTCATTTCTGATTTCTCTCTAATCAGAGTTACGAGAGAAAAGGTTACGAGAGAAGAGACCGTTTCTTCATCCGGACAATCCTAATCTTGAGAGGCAGACCTCCGTTGGAGGAGGTGGTAACCAAGTGCGCCCAAGGTAGGAAAGGGGCGGTATCTGCGGACTGATTTATTCACGAGCGCCCCCTCTTGTCCTCTCGACCGAGAGTCTCCCTATAAGGGCAGAGAAGATGAGAGATCAGGGCGAATAAGGAGAGTGCATACAGCCTTCTCTTCAGAAGATAGACAACAGAAAGAATGGCAGGGTATGAAGGGAGAAAAGAGGGGAAAGGGCATGGGAGGTTCCGCGGGTGGGAATGCCAAGGATATGTGGGATATTACTAGATTGATCGTGGCAATGTGTGCTCGATTGAAAATTCGATGGTTCAATTAGAAAATAGTGATTGTGAGCCAATGATCAGTGCAAAACGAATACAAATCGAAAAAATTGATAAGAACGAGGGATCAGAAATGAGTTAGAGCGAGCTTATCGTCGGCTTTCTTCAAGACAATCGTGTGCAACAATTTCGGCTCCAAAATGGCGGTGGGCGGCTTTTCTGGAGCTTTTTGCCTCTTACAACTGGGGGAGGGGGCTTACGACACTCATTCTAAATGCAGCTTGAGCACTAGGGGAGGAGGTCCTCTCCCTCTAGTTTGAACTTCCCCTTTCCTCCTCTTCGAAAACACCATACCGCACGGCAGAAGAGCAAAACGATTGCAGAGGGCACTTCAGAGAGGGTTCAACGAGGATGGAAATATGTCTTGAAGAAGAGAATAGAGCATCCCAGGATGGAAAATTCAATTTGTTTTAATCAGAAACAAAGCCTTCCTACCGTATCCCAACAAACGACAAATTTATTCTGATACAAGCAAAAGCTTTCGAGCATTCAAGTAGAGTATCACATTCTCTCACTGAAACCTGAGGTTATCACCTTTCACTCATTCGGAATGAGCACTAGAAAAAAGTGCTGGTCGTGCTCTCTGAGCGGGCAGAGAGGACGAGAGATCACGTGATTTCGAGAGACGCAGAATCTTTCCAATCGGGCAGTTTCCCCGTAAGGAGGTGCCCGCCTCTGCACACTCCGGATCCGATGACTACCGTAGTTGAGATGATTATTAGAGCACATGACCAATTTTCTCGATACGTCCATTCTTTCGCATACGAGAGATGGCTAGAGTGAATGCGAAATGAAGAGAGTTTATGTGCACATGAGCATTTTTTGTGAGTGCAATTAGACAAGTGCGTGGATGGGATTTAATGAACCTCTGAGTACGCGTCTTGAAATTGTGAAACATCCTGAATCGCAATTTGTTCAAACGCGTAGTGTAATGCGAATGAATGACGAGAGGTGTGGACGTTTAGTACGGTGCTTTATGTACAAAAGGTTTGGCACGGTGGTCGCGTACAAATAGATAGATCGAGTAAATCTCAGAAGAAACGATGTATCCTGATCTTCCCGTGAGAAATCGTCTCTGTTAGCGCCCCGTTTTTTCGGGTGTCCGCTAGTATTTTTGAGTAGTAACTTGAGTAGTAACAGTCACGAACGGGAACGGTGGGGATCAAAGTAGATCGAATGGATGGCCTGTCTCTCTCAATTCCCCACGTTCTCTCGCGTATCTAACTGAATAGATGCAAAACAAAGATACGACATTATTGCTCGTAAATCGAGTGAGGAAATAGGAGGTGGTACGGTAACATCGTCAGAGCACGTGAGATGCTTACTGGATACTACCGAACACTAGGGTTTCCCTGATCCAAATCGTATTCGAAACGGCGCAGAAAACAATTTCGCGTGGGTTTTCTTTGGGGTGAAAAAAAATGAAACAAGTCGTTTCTGAGAGATCTGAGATTACCTCGAGACGAGAAAGAAGTATCTGCAAAAATTGTGGTTGCCAAAGATCACTGGTACTGATTTCTTTCTGTCATAAATCGCTGCAAATACGTGCATTTATCGGCATTGGGAGGCATCTTTTTGAGTTGTGACTGCTGTAATTGCTTACTTTTCCGCTCTGCTTGGCAGTCAGGTAGAACAAAGGAGCACGTGAAGTTTTGAAAAAAGCCGCGACAAACTTGCCTTTCTCCACAGAGAAACCACTAATCGGGCAGCAGCGTCCACAACCTCGTTAGAGCATTCCACAGGAGAGAAGAACAATGGGTCGCGTACGATATCAGAGATCAACCAAACAATTCCATCCCCTAAAGCTCGCCCGAGCCCAAAATACCACCTTTGCCCCATTCCGCCATAACCACACATCATTAAAGTTGTGAATAAAGTATAAGTAAACGACTGTTCCTTCGGCTACCAGGCTTGGAGATAACAGAAAGTGCGAAACAGCACGAAATTGTGTTGTGGAGTCGAGTGGGAAGCAATCTCATCATTCCCGAGTATTCCTTGCCCGTCAGCTACAGTGATAGAACATACAAACGGGAGAGGTCGAGAACTTATCCCAGAGCGCGAGAAAGTAATGAGAAACAGCAGGGGCTGGGAAATGAGAGATGGGAGTGCTTCGAAACATGTCTGACCTATCATAAGACCGTGAGAAATCAGAAGGGAAGGAAATGTGGAGGAATCATTTATCTTGAGTGAGACATAAATGCAAGCCAATGCAATTTGTTGGACTTTTGACTTGTTCGGATTGCACTTCCCTACGAGAAACCTACAATTGTCTGGCAAATTAGTCGCTCAGTACATGGCACTTTGCCCAAGATTTGTAGTTCTGGAAACATCTCATTCTAGGCGCGTAGACTCGTAATCGTTGCCCTTGGAAAAAAGCGAAACAGCTGATAGGAGAGACTTGATCGATTCCGAATATTAGTCAAGTGGTGAAACATTCAGATTGACTCAACAGCTGCAAAACGAACACGCTTCGTAAATAATAGACGATTCTCAGTGTTTTTGCAGCCGTCTCCTCCCCTCCTCCCTTCATTTCGAATTTCTAATGAGACCTCCTCGCTAAGGAGTTCCCAATGAAAGGATTCATCTCAATAAAACCGCGATGGTATGAAATGAATGTCTAATAAAGAGTGCGGGAATATCCACAGTGTATGACGATCGAGGGCACCCTATTCTCATTATTGGATTCCTCCCCAGCGCCGCAACAATTGCTGCAGAAAGAAACACAGCGGGAAAGGAAACATGGGGGAGAAAAGTGAGTGAGTTAGCGGAGTTATTGCATTACGATAGATAGCTGACCACGCTACAAACGGATATGGGGAGAAACAGAAAAATAATCGGGAAAAACTACAAAGTGCTGCGAATAACAACAGTTTGTAGCCGGTAACGGAGAAGCAAAAACACATGGCAGAAAGGCAGTCTGGCTTTTGCCGTTTGCAGCAAAGAAGCCGCTAGTGCAATTAGGCAAGAAGACTTGCAAAAGGTGCAAAGGAGGAAGGGAAAGGGGCTGGGAAACTCTTCAGTCAAAGTCGGAGCGCCGTTCGCTCAATTCAATTGAATGCGAAGGGCGAATGGAAATTTTCTCAACGTGGAGGTCGAAAAAGGGCTGTGATTGAGGAAGTGATTATTTCGATTTTTCTCTGACTGACGAGAGATACTGTAAAACGAGGAGACGTGAGCATCAAACGTCAATCATTGATGGTTTCCCCAGTAGCAAAACACAGTTCCGCATTGTAGTCGGCACGCGCTAATCCAATTTCTCTGCAGCAACGGAAAATACGCACCAGACGACAGGGAAAAATACGTGAAAATAAATGGTGTGTATACTCGATTGTCCTATGTGGATTGACGATAGATGGCGCATGGTCTGAAGTCTGGTCTGAAGTGGGAGCTGTTATGAGGCCGTTCGCGTAAGAGTCGGACAAATCCGAAGGGGGTTGGCACAGCCCAAAAATCTCGATTCCCTGAAACTATTTATTTCGGGGTTCTTGAGGGTGCTGATGACGATGGGCATACTCAGTTAGCATCTGAGGTCGTCATTGGCTCCAGACGACGTCACGTCGAAAACAGTTTTTATAAGTTTACTAAGATACCTGAAGTGCTAAAATTAGACGAGTCTGGCCCCCCGAAGTAAAATTGGATGCTTTTTAAGGCTGGCTACTTTATTTTTTATGAATTTCAAAAATAATTTTGTAAAATGGAAGTTCTCGCAGAGTTAAATGGGCACGGGGAGACTATGACAGATCGGACCGGAATGTTGCAAGGAGTCCAAAAATGTTTTAAAATCT
>LS486216.1:181116-191518 GCA_900490705.1 Pristionchus arcanus
TTGGACTCCTTGCAACATTCCGGTCCGATCTGTCATAGTCTCCCCGTGCCCATTTAACTCTGCGAGAACTTCCATTTTACAAAATTATTTTTGAAATTCATAAAAAATAAAGTAGCCAGCCTTAAAAAGCATCCAATTTTACTTCGGGAGCCAGACTCGTCTAATTTTAGCACTTCAGGTATCTCAGTAAACTTATAAAAACTGTTTTCGACGTGACGTCGTCTGGAGCCAATGACGACCTCAGATGCTAACTGAGTATGCCCATCGTCATCAGCACCCTCAAGAACCCCGAAATAAATAGTTTCAGGGAATCGAGATTTTTGGGCTGTGCCAACCCTTGTCCGACTCTTACGCGAACGGTCTCTTATTACTGACTTACTGACTGACCGATCGTTGGCCAGATTCTATGGGAAGAATCCAAACGACGAGAAAATAAGCGAAGTGAGCTCGAGATAAGCAGAAATTGACACTGAGGTTCGAGAAGAAGAGGAGGGAGGAGAGTTATTCTCGGAGCGGCAGCATAATAAGCGAATGCAAAGTGAGAGAAGGGATTGTCGAACAACTAGCAAGTTAGTTACAGACTTCGATTAACTGGTGAAGAACAATAGTACGTGAATCAGCATGGAAGGCGACTGTTGGAAACTGTCAAAAACATATCCGAGTCACTTTCAAAGGGCAAAGTGAGATAGTGGAAGAGAAATCGAATATGATTGACCTAATCAAACTGTTTGGCATCGTAGCACGGTCACAGAAAGTATTTCTGCCTGCACTAAATCGAGCTACTCTGCCATTTCAATAAATTGACTGTGACAGAAAGGGAACAGATTGAATCGGTCGCATAGTGACAATAACTGGAAACGTCATCCGCTTTTTGCTGTCGATCTACCTCTCTTTCCCTCTGAAGAGATAGGAAGAGAAGCGATTGTTATATTGCTTGTCTAAACACAATACGCGTATTGAACTCCCGCTGAGCAAATGGAGAGGAGAGAAATCAGCGTATCGGATAGATATTCCATCTCTTGCCTCGTAGTAGTATCGATGTACACGCGTGCGCGCCCGAGCCCATTTCACCCGTGGGAAATTAAAATGGCATGGGGGAAGGTAAGGAATAAGGGGGATCAGCAGGGATCATCTATAGCCTTTTCCCTTATTAGCCTCGATGTTACAATGACGGTTGGGGGCGGTCATTTATGATGAAACACTCACCGGAGCAACGATCTCGTCTCTTCACTTTGCCTTATCTCTAGTCGGTCAGAGAAACGAGAGAGTACTACGAAATGAGAGACCGTCCATCTCGTGGACAGTCCACTTAATAGAAACTAACGACGACGTACCACTATCACTTCTCGTTATGGTCAAGGCAAAACAAGGGGGATTGTTGATAAACACTTGAGCTTCAGTTACGCACATTAGATGTTTCAAGTGGGGAAATCAAGGTGAAAAAGATCCTGTACGAAAGAAATGAGAGCTTGAACAACGGATACTTTTCAGTTTTAGCCCGCTACAATAAGAGACCGTTCGCGTAAGAGTCGGACAAGGGTTGGCACAGCCCAAAAATCTCGATTCCCTGAAACTATTTATTTCGGGGTTCTTGAGGGTGCTGATGACGATGGGCATACTCAGTTAGCATCTGAGGTCGTCATTGGCTCCAGACGACGTCACGTCGAAAACAGTTTTTATAAGTTTACTGAGATACCTGAAGTGCTAAAATTAGACGAGTCTGGCTCCCGAAGTAAAATTGGATGCTTTTTAAGGCTGGCTACTTTATTTTTTATGAATTTCAAAAATAATTTTGTAAAATGGAAGTTCTCGCAGAGTTAAATGGGCACGGGGAGACTATGACAGATCGGACCGAAATGTTGCAAGGAGTCCAAAAATGTTTTAAAATCTACATAAAAGCGTCGGGATAAGGTTTTACGCTAAAGATAGTGTACCTTCTTGTAAGTAAATTCTGCCATCTTTCCTCTTGTTTAAAACATTAAAAAACAAAAAAAAAAAACCAAAAAAAAAAATCAAACAAAAAAAAAAAAAAAAAAAAAAAAAAAAAAAAAACAGACAGAAAAAAAAAAAAAAAAAAAAATAAAAAAAAAAAAGAAAGAAAAAAAAAAAAGGAAAAAAAAAAAAGAAAAAAAAAGAAAAAAACAAGAGGAAAGATG
Organism: Pristionchus arcanus; assembly: GCA_900490705.1. Taxonomy (NCBI): domain Eukaryota; kingdom Metazoa; phylum Nematoda; class Chromadorea; order Rhabditida; family Neodiplogasteridae; genus Pristionchus; species Pristionchus arcanus. The sequence continues at coordinate 183,273 of LS486216.1, forward strand.
GCAGAATTTACTTACAAGAAGGTACACTATCTTTAGCGTAAAACCTTATCCCGACGCTTTTATGTAGATTTTAAAACATTTTTGGACTCCTTGCAACATTCCGGTCCGATCTGTCATAGTCTCCCCGTGCCCATTTAACTCTGCGAGAACTTCCATTTTACAAAATTATTTTTGAAATTCATAAAAAATAAAGTAGCCAGCCTTAAAAAGCATCCAATTTTACTTCGGGGGGCCAGACTCGTCTAATTTTAGCACTTCAGGTATCTTAGTAAACTTATAAAAACTGTTTTCGACGTGACGTCGTCTGGAGCCAATGACGACCTCAGATGCTAACTGAGTATGCCCATCGTCATCAGCACCCTCAAGAACCCCGAAATAAATAGTTTCAGGGAATCGAGATTTTTGGGCTGTGCCAACCCCCTTCGGATTTGTCCGACTCTTACGCGAACGGCCTCATAATCCCTCTGTACAGTTTAATAGGAATGATAGCATGATGATAATAGTAAAATAGTGTTTTCCTTAGGGATTCCTAATTGTCGTTCCTATCATCATCACCAATTACGGAAGGAAGGTGAGAAGATGAGACCACAAAACAATACAGAGAAGAAGCGAATAAAAGAGTTCCACATTGGGAATCCTTCTCATTCGCCCTTCTTCCTTGTCAGTTGCACACTCGTACAATTATTTTGTGCTACGTAAGTCCGTACGTGAGGATTGGTTCCGAGGGGTTTCTCCTCCTATGCATCTGTACATAGCAGAATGATCAAGAAAACACACGCGCTGCCCTTTCACAAATGCAAAATAGATAATTGGACCGTATTTGGTTCCAGGTTGAACTGTTGAAGTCAGGATAATCAGAGTGCACTCTTGAAGTGATTACAGACTTCGTGCAACATTCATGAAACCACCTCGACACATTCACTTCCCTAACGTCATTACGCTAAATTCTCGTAACACATTTCACGAGAAACGGACTAATTTTTCCGGTCTCAAAGTTGCGAATTCTGGCAATGGAGTAGAAAATGGAGTCGGGAAAAATACTGCGCAACGAGAATTAGATGCGCCAACTACGCGGAAATACCCTGCTACTAATCCCACTCCTCCTGATAGGCATTACTCCTTCTTTCCCTTCCCTCTTCCTTCCCTTCGTTGACCCCTGAGGGAATAGGCAGTACAAGGGCCATCTGATGTCCTTGCTCGACTGTGAGGGAGAACTGTAAGGAAGTTTCCCAAGAAATACTCTCTTCATTCTACGCACTCTCTCACCGGTCAGAGAGACGAGAGACCACGCGAAATGTGGAGGGTCATTTTCTCGTCAAGCAGTCATCCCTAACTGTCCAGAAGGTCATCACTCGAAGATGGACGATAACACGTAAACAGCATGGGCGAAAATAAGCCCAAGTGCAGTGGTAATGCGAGAACGAGTAGCACGATAAGGAAATGGGAAGTTATGATGGGATGGAAAAACACGGAAACCGCTAATTCTGCACCACGTTTTTGTATGACTAATTAGTGGTTACGACCCTACTAAGGTGCCAATTTTGAGCAAGTTCAAGCTCGAACTAACTCAATTCGGAGGCAACGTGAGGAAGGAAAAATTCGAAAGTGACAAACGAATCTGTCGAATAGAAGCGATGGAACGGCCAAAGTGTCCTCTTCTTCCTCGGATTACATCAATACAAATCAATGGTTCTCTTCTATGCCCTCTCCCACAACACTCAAAAGACCAAGGGAAACGAGTAGACGTGTTTTCCTCTCCCCTTCCATACCCCCAGTGATCTGTTGAGCCCCGCATAAATTATGAATAGGAGCAAACACTCTGTCGAAGCATGCATGGAGGCTGCTGGTAGTAATCGATTTGTTCATGTTGTATTCTACTGTACATAGTGTTTGTACATGCATAGACAATTGGAGCAAACTGGAAGAAGTTTTATCTGTGAAAAATTTGGCAGAAAAAGGAGAAAAACACTCGTAATTGCGGTCAGACATGATTGTGTAGATTCTAAGAAATCACTAGCGAATACTCTGGCGTAGAACTATATCTGTACAGTAACTATTTACAATTTACAGTAGGGGAAGGGGCGGAGGTCTGGTGAAGGTTGGCTGCTCGACTTTGAATGGATCGCATTCGAGAAAGGGAAGGATCGACTCTCCCTTCAGTGCATTAACTATCCTCATATCCAGTGTGTTGCCTTTCATAACGACTAATCGAAGCAGCGGGAAATCGGAGAGAAGCGCGGCGAGGCATGTGACTTCGACCTGATGAGAGGTACTGTAGATGGGGTTACGGTGGATTGAGAAATAGGAGGTTACGGAACTCTTCTAGCCTATTGAGAGGCGTTAGGGTGAGTAGGCAAGTACTAGCGCGACTTGTTCGATTTTCATTGATTTTTGATAAGTGTTTTAGTTCAAGAGAATATTCGAGCAAGTCACGGATTTATCTACTTTCGACAGGCCTGGACCTCCGAATGCTCTCAGAAATTCTTTGAAAAGGAGCGCCACAGCAGCCACAGGGACTGATTGCAAATCTGTAAGGACTCCACGATGAATCGCCATATTTTCATAAAATAATGGGCCACCCAAGAAAAAAGGGGATGTGTTGAGCATGAATGCTTACCAAATTCATCGCTCTCGTTCAGGTATCTTTCAAGCTCAATCAATGCAGGGATTCATGCGAAAGTAAGCAGTACATTGACCATCGATGACTAGTTCACTCACATTCCTGCAGAAGGAAACATCCAGCTTCACTAGATCGATGCAGCGAGTGAGAGCCTCAATAACGGCCAGATTGACAGAGGGAAGACCGGAGAGGGAGAGACGACGGAGGGAATGGAGGAGACCGAGACTGGAAAGGAACACTAAATTTATTCTTGAAATTGCATGAAAGCCTATATTTTTTTAGTTAATTTCAGTGTACAATAGATTCAGCCTAAAAATTAGTAATTGAAGACGAAAAAATCAGAAATATGTAATCTCACCTCACGAGCCCATCGCTGGTCAGCTTCGCGCAGTGCTCGAGATCAACCTACAAATTATTTTCTCGTGAAAATCAATAATCAATTCCATCGTAAAATAATTCTACCGTACCTCAATCAGCGCAGGGCATCCTCTACAGATCGCGTTGAGATGCTCGTCGCGCAGATCGCGATTACCAGACAGGATCAGGGTTCTGAATTATTGATTTCTGTGAAACGGTTGAGAAACATATCAAACTATAGAGAGTAAACTATTCTTGGAATTTACGTGAAACATATGAAGAAAAAAATCAAATGGAAAGCTCACTTCAAAAATTGCAGTTTAGCTATGGCTATAAAATCGGTGATGTTACGTGAGTTGGAGAGGTCCAAATATCTGGAATAAAGATTTCATTTCAAAATAATGTCATAACCTGCTCGAATAAATGGTATGTTTTACAAGTCCTTCATAATCGAACAAATTTAGATTCTACCGATAATGAGATATCTGCTTTTCGAACCTACAACTAATAATAATAGTAATAATAATAATTTGTGTACACCCGAGGCGCAACGAGACCTAAAGTGACAAATTATTAACAAACCTGATATTGGGTGAAATGGCAACGAGTCCCTCAAGATCTCTGCTGCTGATGAAGGAACGCTGAAGGGTGAACGAGTCCAGTCTGTAATTTAGAGTTATCCTGATGGTAACTGGATTGAAAATGAAGCATGAGAACTATAGAAACGAATAAAAACATACTCCCGCTGTTTCACAAATTGCAGATCGGCCAATTTGAGAGAGTTTCCTGCGGATATATTGAGGTGAGTGACGGAATCGGGAAGATGATTGAGAACTCGCTCATCAAGGACGAAATCCGCGTAGGTAGCTCCACGACCCTGTAGAATAAGAGAATTGAAATTATTTGCAAGATGGATCATCACTGAGTGTCGAAAATACCTTGTCTAAGCGGCGTGTCACTTACATGTTATGTTAGACATGCAAACGGCATTTTCCTGCATCTCATTATCATTCATTCTCTAGATTGGGCATGACGAGTAAAATATTGGAACGAACTATTTCCATGATTTATCGAGATTCACAAATGAATATCCTACAGATGGTCCTGTTTATTCCAACAAAAATGAGAAAAGTAATATTTCCAAATTAAAAATTGAAGAAATCGTGAAACTCACCGAAATCTCGAATCTCCGCAGGTTAGGTAGACTGGACACAAGTGTAGTCATTGCTTCCTTGGAAATAATTGAAATGCAAATATTATTGATAATTTAAAAAAATACCTGTGCCAGTCGTCCCTCTTCCGGCGAGTAGCAGTCCATTTGGCAGATGGTGAGAGACAGCTCCTAAAACGTCCTTTTTATGCAACTATCTTTTCAATTACTTTATTTTCTCTTTCTCATCATTGGAAAATTAGACACGATTGAGAAGAATTAAATAAATAGGATATTTATTAAAATATGTTTCACGATCGGAACAAATACAGAAATGATTCAAACATTTTAGTGAAGTTCTCTTCATATAATAAAAATGTAAAAAAAAACAAAAATTTAAAATTAAATACCTCAAGTGTGCACGGCAGCAATGGAAAGGCAAGGAGGGCATTGAGTGTGAGCGTCATTCTGAAACGAGTCATTTTCTTCCTGGTTATTGTTTAATTCTTCCGATTGAAAAGCAAATGAAAAGGATTGATACCTGTGAATCTCCAATTTCTTCAGTCGCGTACATCGTTTGCTGATCTCCTCTATTACGCATCTAAATAATTTCAAAGATAAACGAGTCTAACATTTACTATAACTGTTTCTGAACATCATAGTAACCTTGTAATCGTTTTCGAAGATGGGAAGTTGTCATACGACGACAATTTGCCCTCGGCTCCAGATGCAGGAGGGCCGATGCGAAGGGAGCTGAGGACAGGGGAGAAACGTTCTGCATTTTGTATGATGTTGATGGATCACCACATAACAAAATTGACAATTTTCAGAAAAATTAAAAATAATTGTAACTATACTGCATCATGTGCATTTACCACCACAACTCGCAATCAATCGTTAGAAACTGCCTACCAATAAGCGAAATCATGTGCGCCTGTTCTGCTGTTGCTGCAGGGAAATCCCGCTCAATGTCCACTTCTTTGCGAAGAGCCCTGCAATTATTCTGTTATGTTTCATCGTTACTACGAGAACTTTGCAATCGTAAATTTACCAATGGGTCTTTGAAATGGAATGATCTTATTAGATAATTTTTAAAATCATAAAATAATCCTCACCACTCCCTCCTTCCCATTCTTCTCATTCCTCTGCTCACTCTCTCCACAGACAGCAGATCTCGTTGAGATACGTGCGAGAGGACGTGGTACCATGCATCCTCCATGCTGAAATTACTGAATATATAATTTGCAAATACTGCATTTTTGAAATTAAGAAATTAATTCGAGAATGAAATCAAATAATTGTAGAGAAATATCAACTATCTACATCGATATTAATAATATCCGAATAGAAATGGCGCAATGTACTAACGCAAACTCGCAAGCGATCATCAAAAACGTCAGAGATTGCGCGAGTTGACTGTGTATGTGTTGTCTTGCGCTCCATTTCAAGTGTGCACGCTTGAGGGGAAGAGAGAAAGGAAGAGGAAGGGAGTAAATGATGGCAGACGAGGGTCAAGAGCTAATCAGAATGAGATCGAGAGTGAAGGAAGGAAAATACTTGGCAGAAAAAGTTAGTCTTTGATCGACTAGGCCGCATTCCAATCATCCACTGTATCAAAATAGCGTAAATCATACATAAGGCACGGGTTAGGTTGCTTTGTGGAAGAGAGAACAAGCGAACAGTTGAGATCATGAATAAAGTGGAGTTATTGAAAAGTAAATGGAAAATACTTTCCAAAAAAGGACCCTAGACAGAGCAATAAATGTCCTTTCTCTAGAACTGTCAGGGTAATGATCTATACAACGAAATTGCCTACACAACTCGTTTAAATTAGGGACTTTTTGCGAGAAGAATAAAGGTGGAGTAGTTTCTACATCAGTTCGTTGTGATCTACACACGTGTTGATTGTATACTCGACGGCGAGAAAACAGCGAGTGGAAAGAGCGAAGTCTCTTCATTCCTCGCACTCTATCAAACTATCTGACCGGTGAGAGAGCATGCAAGATTGAGAGAGTGACCGCGTGAAGAAAGCGGTTCATTGTGCGCACTGATGAATGGCCAGCCAGCCTATTGTGAGAGAATGATTGGTTATCGAAGTTGTTATCAGAAAGGGAGAGGGAGTTATGGGAACTGAATGCATGCTAACAGCCGGAGAATTGAGCATTGTGCGTAGGAATTGGCTCAGGACGAAGCAATCACAGTTACGTTTTGGTAAATTGAATAAATAGCCATCCTACAGCACAATCTCTGTGTTGCCTATGTTGCAACATCGTAATACATGTAGCTTGTTTCCGCCCTATATCTCAAATGTGTATTTACGTTAAATTGCATGATAAACTATTATTAATAGGAAAAATCGAGCGAACAAGAGATCAAAGATCAGAAAAATAGCGCGTGCCGCCGTCAGAAGTCAGCTGAGCGGTAGAAGAAGAAGAAGATAACTCGAGGGAAGAGAGATTTACCTCATCCTCTCTCCCGTCTATTCTCTCTACACCTGCCATCTCAACTGAAGATGCAATCTCTACTCGCTCTCTCTCACACAAAGTGTAAGGAGGCAGTTGAAATCTGGGAACGACTGGAAATTAGCGTGTGAAATATAACGGAAGATTCGACTATCACACTGAAAATGCGCCGATGCATGCTTGTTTTGGCTGGACCAACACTGTTCGTACTAAATAAATTTGTAGGCAAAAGTTATTCGTGGACTTGCTGATACAGAGTCAACATGGTACTGCAGTAGTAGTTCAAATGAAGAGAAGAGGGGTGAAGAGGAGGGAGGGAGTAACCGAAACGCTGTGTCAACAGAGGGGAGAGATGGATGCCGTGACCCTGGGAGGGAACCTGAATCCACGTGAATCCACGCATTGGATGATCACAGAGGGATCTGGATTTGCCTTCTCGTCTCTTCATTTTGCCTTATCTCTCGCCAATCAGAGAAATATTTGCCCCTGAGGTTGAGTCAGATGACTACGTTCGAGTCGATCGGGAGACAGTGAATGGCACGTAGAGTATATACAGGGATATTCAATGCAGTAAGTTGTAGAGTCGCGAGGATTTCGGGAAAGAAAGAAAATAAAAGGGAAGAAAAAGCCCGCCCGGATGCATGACTTCTCTACACAGATGTTGTGACGGAGGAAGACGCGGAGGGTTTTGTCTTTCTTCCTTCCCCTCACTCCTCCAACCCTCCCCATTCCACGTAGTCTCTCGCTTCTCTCACCCGTGATACAACGCTGAGATGTCTTCTCACTGACATAACTCAGCACGCGCAAAGGGGATCATCAGATAGGCATAGCCCTTCCATTACTGCGGAAGATTAGATTTGCCATGGGTAAAAAGTCTAGCGAGTTTCGTGGCAGTACTCTTTTCTCCTTTTTTCCCCAGAGAATAAATTGAATGCAGTTCTAGGATGCTACAATCCAATACAACTTTTTGGATTCTCTCTAAAGAATAAATTGGTTTGCAGTTCTCGGATACTACGGGAAGTGAATTGGACGAAAGAAAGGCAGTGAAGTGCGGAAGAACAATGAAGAAAGGGCCGGATAGCCAAACTCTGTGCCTCTCTCGAGTGAAAACAGTAGTGAAAAGAGTCAAGAGCTGAGAGGATGCCTCAGGGCAGAATGGAAGAAGTTGAAGTGGTCGAGTAGGAAGGAGTACTCATTTGACCGAATCAAAGGATCAGGGTCGATCAGTGTCGAAAAATATCTTGCCAATGAAAGAATTCGCGCATTATTCATGAATGACAATTGCATGAGTAAATTGTCGTAATTCAACAAGAAGTCATTCGTTAGGTAAAAAATACCGCCGAAGTTTTAGTAATGAGGTTTTCCCAGCCAGCCCGGCCTAATAACTCTGGTGTCCGCCCACAAGTTGAAATCAAGTAGAAATGAGATTCCAAGTTGGAATCAAGTACAGTACCCCTGCCCCATTCCCACAAGTTGGAATCAAGCACCGGGAGCCTGTTTACATACCCGAAAATTTGACTGTGCTAGAATTAAAAGACAGTCCCCTCAAGCGCACTTTGCGCACAACATTTTCAAGTTTGGACATGTTTTCATCGATTGAATTTCTGTTTTATTTTACGGAGTGTATTATATTCTGCGTCAATTTCTCATAAATTAT
>LS486216.1:193378-204662 GCA_900490705.1 Pristionchus arcanus
TTTTCAAGTTTCGACATGCTTTCATAAATTGAATTTCTGTTTTATTTTACGGAGTGTATTATATTCTGCGTCAATTTCTCATAAATTATTTTGATTGGAGTTCCTATAATGCTATCAAAGGTGAGTGTTTATCAGTTTGAACGAGATTGCAGGGAAGAAAGAGAATGTTTTCCAAATATTGGACGTTTCTATTAATTTTTATAATTATTTCAAACCCGGAGAAGAATTACATTATCCGGTGAGTCTTCACGCATATAATTCATGCAATTCTCGATGTTCTATTCAGAATCGGTTGCCCTCGACGACTAATGACTATCTAATTTATTCAAGAATGACACCTCTTACGAAGACTAGGAATTTTAATGTTTCATCGAAATTATGTTTGACAATTAGTCGTTTTTGTAATGACTGTAATACTCCTTTCTTGTAAATCACGTTTTGATTGTCATAAATAATAATTAAAGCAAGTGCGCCGTACTAGCAGTTGAATAGTAATGAACATGACACAACACGATACCGAATGAGAGAAAACTACCGTAACCCGCTCCCCCCTCTCAAAGATCCCACAAGTTGGAATCAAGTACTTCCCACAAGTTGCCATCAAGCTTGGAGGCAACTTGTGGGAAGTACTTGATTCCAACTTGTGGGCGGACACCAGAGAAATGCGTTCGTAATAGCTATCGTGAGTTCACTCGCATAACACTGAAGAAGACAGGTGATAAATGGGGCCATTGAGAGGGGAAAGGAAGGAAGGCTTTACACCTTGATTTGAGCCCCCTTTCGCCCCCTTTAGCCAGTGCAAGTCATCTGGAAGGAAGAGGAAGAAGAAGCATGAGAGGAAAATGGAAGACGAGAGACAATGGGAAAGTGAGAGGGCGCAGAGAATCAGGCAGAATGCATGCAAACGAGAGAGCATGGGAAATGAAGAGAGCAGGGGAAAACAAGAGTCATCCTCGTTATCGACGCTTTTTTGTGCGCGCTTCCGTCGGCATTTCGGAAGGAAGGGAAATTGGGGAATGAAGGGAAAGAAAGAGAGACGAAGTAAAGAGAAATGCACGCATTCTCGAGGAGGTTCTCTTCAGAAGACTGGCTGTTTCTCTGACGAGCAAGATGCAATGAAACAGTAGTGGAAGAGTCCCAGCACTACTCGGCTTTATGAAGTGTTCGAGACGGAAAGAATGAAGTAGGCTTCCTGACTATTGGATTCTCATTTCATACTAAGAGCTCAAGCAGAATCTCGAGAACGTCAACTCGAGACCTGCCCTTGACTTGATGAGGTCTAATGGAACAGCGAGTGAAATTCGAGAGGCTTACTCGAATGGGCAAATATCGGGCCTTCCAGAAAGGAGATGGGCAGAATTTGAAACGAATTGCATGAAAAGTTGGGCATTAGGATAAATTGTACGATTGATTGTTTGGAAACTATCCCGAGTAGAGATCATTCCGCCACTGCTGGAATAGTGCACGAGAGAAGGGGAATGGAGTGAGTCAAGAAGGAAGGAAGGAAGCCGTTTGTCTTTTCGTTTCTTCGGGAGAGAGATGAGAAGAGGAAGTGGAGGACGTTTCGGGAGAGTGGGGTGGGGAAAACAGAGATGGCAAAGAGGTCGAAAAAGCTGATTCAGCCTTGCAAATTCAGGATGAAACGCCGGAGTTTGTGTAAGGAACACGTTAGATGCCTCAGGGCAGGGGATGAGAGGTGATGATGGTTATGGCAGTGGGAAAGTGGCCCAAGGGATGACGACATGCAAGATGTATGAAAGTTAAAATATCTTGCTTAAAAATCTCAATCATGTACCTAATGCTTTTCTCCATTTGATGACTTGTTACTGATATCTAGTCTAATTTTTTCTGAATATATCATTTTAGTGATTTATCGGTGTGTTATGATCGCAGATCTCCATGCAATTTTACCTGAATGATGAACTTTGTTGGAGTGGTAAATTTATGCAGGTGATGGACTTTCCGAATTCATATCAGAAGCGACCTTCCTCAAATGCTCATTGCTCAAATATTATGCAAGCAGCATTTTGTATTATCAACGATAATTCGATTCTGTTTGATTTCTGTTTTTTTTCAAATCGGAATATTTACTCTGTTTTAATAATTCTCAGGGCGTTGCTTTTCAGATCATTTGTTTTTAATTTTTCAATTGTGAAACTCTTCTTCAAAATTTTAATTGTCTCGTGGTAAATTATATTTTTGCGCTTTTTTTGCTCTATTGTGGACCTGATTTCGCTATCATTTGATAGTGAGAACTGCCATAGGGTATTTAGTGATCGGATATGGCTCTTTACTGCCAATCAGAATAGCCACTGGGGATAGATTGGAATGAGATTGTGTCATAACTTATCTTTATGATGGCGTCTTCCGATGTGGAAGGTATAAATACCCCAATATTTTCACTCAATCAGTACATCTCTTCATCCTTTACTAATTCAGCATCAACTATCACTTGTCCTCAATTGTATTCCTCCTTCCTTGTAACAGTGATCTCTCAATATTCAAAAATCTTGTTATCAGAACATACTATTTTTTTATCTGATTTGTTTACAGATGCAAAACAAACTCAAATTGTTCACTTGATTCCAGCCGAAAAATCATGATCATTATACCAACCTGATGTTGTATATTGGTTTTTAGCCCCTTGATCTTGCGGAAGTCCATAGGGTCGTAAACATCCAAACACGACTGTTTTAATTTCAGGGTATCCACAGGGATGAATTGTATGATAGCGTCCATACATTAGACAGATGGAATCATCCGATCTGGACGGGTATAAAGTAGCTTCTCATCCACAAACATTTCTTTTCAACAATGATTTTTCTGTTTCTTTCTTCATTCGTCTTTAGTTACTCTTTCCTTTAAAAAAATCTCGTAAATTGACTCTGAAAATTGCTGTGAATTCCTATAAATCCTCTATTGCCTGATAATCTTTGCTAGAGGGCATTCACAGTCATAAAAGTGATTGCGCTGGAGACTATCCGATCTTTCATTTCTTTTAGTTTTGGTCATCCGACCTTTGAACGTCCCTCCGTCTTCCATTCTCATTGATTCATTCCAGCTTTTCCACACCACACCTTCATCTTTTTCATTATTCATCTCCTCATTTATCTGTCGTCTCTCTTTATTTTCATTGCGTATTCACTAACAATTCACTAAATTACAGACACTCAAACTCGGATCGAAATAAACATCGTCAAACATGTCTGGTAAGCATATTTTCATTTTCCTGTAAAAATATGATAAATTATCTATAACAAATTAATTACCTTCCCTATTTCAGATCTCAACTCGAAGTTTGGTTCAATGGGAATCTCCAACTCTTCTTCTGGATACGATACGGGATCCGACATAAGAACAACTTCGAATGATGGCTCGAAAGGTAGCGAAACTTCCGGAGGACCTCCCCAGAGGAAGGCTGATCTTGCCGTGAGCTTACTGGGAAATTTACACATTTATAAGTTAATAAATATCAAATCAAACAAAAATAAGGGGGTGCAATAATAAATAAAACAATTCTTTCATTACAGTACAACCATCTGGAGTTGGCCGTTCGACCCGGTCAATGCAAGGCAGCTCGAGCGAAGATCAATGTGACTACCAACTACTTCAGACTCGGAGCACCGACTACAATGAAGGTACGGTAATGCTTGAATGGAGTACTGTAGAAGATGTAATTATTGATCTTTTCCATTTTCAGTATGTCTCATTCCGACTCGATTTCTTCAATGAAGCAAGAAATCGACAATGGGAGCCTGTGAAGAAGTAAGTCGATTGATTTTATATTTTTTTAAATATTATTGAAATGCTATACTTATACGATCACTTATTTGTTCTAATTTAAACAATTAATTTACAGAGAGAAAATGAGCGAGGCGTTCAAGAAACTATACTCGGGAATGCGAAATCTCTTCCCTCGACGGTAAAAATGTCAAATGCACATTTCAGATTTGTTTTTATCGATTCAACACTTCTCAATTACACTAAATTTATTCCAGTGATGCGGCCCTTGTCTACAACGGAACCGACATGATCTACTGTCCTCCGGATCACAGAATCACACAGAACGTCAGTACTAATCTACCTACAGCATAGTATTTATCAATCTCAATGAGTATCCTAAAAATAATAAGTTATTTTCAGGAAGTGCAGTTCCGCAACAATGTTGGAGCAAAGTACCAAGGAAGGCCAGCCAGGCCATCCTACACAAGGTGCATTATAACTCCACTTGGACTGTCCGAGGTATGAGTTAGTATGTATTCGTCGAAACAAGTGCTATGTATTTATTTAATCTCATATTTTTTTAAAGATTTCAACAGTGCAAGTGGACGACGAAGCGAATCGATGTGCACTCATGCAATTTCTTGATTGTATTCTTACTCAGGAACATCGATTCGATCTCACGTTAGTTTATAAATATTTGACTAAATTAGTACAGTCCTATCAGAATAGAAGTGATTATTTGAAATCCTAATGATAAATCCGATTTTCAACAAAAACAATTTAGTGGTCGCGCAGCTCGTTTCATTCAACATGGACACAGTCTATTCAAGATTCCCCATTCGGCAGAGGAGAAGGTTCGTTGTTGATTTATCCACTTTATCTATCTTCGTCAATAAGTTGAGTATCACAGACTGATCTTTGATCTTTTCAGAGACTCGATGTCATTCCTATCGGAAAAGGAGAAGAAGTTTGGCTCGGACTTCATGCTGCTGTCAAGTGCGAAGGAGAAGAATTGATGCTCAATGCAGATAGTCAGTTTATTATAATTAATATTTTTATTTGAATTTGGCTGGGTGTTTACAGTAAAGAGTCAGTGATTTATTTATCTTCAATCTTTACTAATATTTTCTTACAGCCTCGGGATCAATCTTCAAAGCCCGAAATCTCAACCTTATCGAGTTCTATGCTCAAGTAAGATATTTAACTAATGTTAATATAAATTACATTTTTATTCCTGATTCTCCTATAATTAACCTGATTTATTTAGGTTGTGCGCGGTTACACTCAAAGTCTCGCGGACGTAGACTTTGATAGACTTACCATCGATGAGAGATCAATGGACGATCTGGCGGATATCCTCAGAGGTAAGATCACTTCATTTATTTTTTCCTATGGGACAGTTTCAAACATTCTTTGAATCCCTAAAGTTGTCAGTGCTAAAATTGTCTTGTAATAACTGATATTTAATTTTTCAGGATCCAAATTGCTCTTGAGACATCCGAATGGAACTGAGAAGGCTAAGAAGTTTGATGGATTCTCGATGAATTCAGCTGACCGTCAGACATTTGATATGGTAAGTCTTGCCCTTTTTACGCAGCTTGCGAGTGATTTAGATCCGAAAGAAACTGATCTCGATATATTGCAATCTCATAATCGCAGGAGGGTCGTCGCATTACTGTGGCTGATCACTTCCTTCAGATGTATGGAGTACGTCTTCGGTGTCCGAAATTCCGTTGTCTGAAGGTGAGAAAAACTATAGTCATTTATTAATTACAACAGCACTAATGTGCCAGAGATTCAATTCGAGTATTCGGTTCTTTTCAGTTCGACAACAAGCAGAATAATTCGCCCAACTTCTTTCCCTTTGAATTTTTCTACACTCTCGATGAACCCGCGAGATTCAAGGGAAAACTGACAGACCGGCAATTGGATGTGTTCGTCAAGGTGGGTTGAATATTCGATAAAATCGACTATTGATTTATTCGACATCTTCCCTAATTGTTTTCATATAGTACACTGGTGTGCGTCCCCAACTTGGGCCCAAGTAAAACCGGGTACCCAACTTGGGCCCAAGTACAGTACCCCCTAATCGGGAACCCAACTTGGGCCCAAGCAGGAACACAACTTGGGCCCAGGCCTGGACGCAACTTGGGAATTTGCTTGGACCCAAGTTGGGGACGCACACCAGAGTATCTAGTCACTGACAATCAAATACCCAACCCGAATCTAAATAATCACTATTCAAATAATTTCAGGCAGTCTGTCAGAATCCGAAGGAAAAGAAGTCGCGTATTCAGAGATTCTGCACTAAAGGAGGAGAGTATCTCGGAGACACTAATGTTATGAAGGTAATGAATTCAATAATGAACGTTTCCATTCATCATTTGTATTTCTGATGAGGAAAATTAAAAATATTGAAAGTGCGGATAAATAAATAATTATCATTACAGGAGTGGGGAGTTTCGCTGGATCGTAAGATGGTCGAGGTCAAAGAATGTCCCGTTCTCCCATTGCCGTATATGGAAATGGTCAGTTTGATTCTTATCGTAGGTCAAAGTAAGGATCATCCAAGATTATGGATCCATCATTCAAGCAAATAAATAAACTATTTTCTTTTCAGCAAGGTTCGGCTCCTCAAGTTCAAGTGAATGGAGAGACCGGAGAATGGAAACTAACAGAGAATATCAATGGAAGAGAAGAACCGATCAAACCAATCGAGGTAAGATTTTTACTCTCACATCCCCGGGAAACTTAACGACTAAATCGATCAAAATTGATCTTTGATCTGTTTCAGTTGAATAAAGACCGAGTCCTTCTCTTCGTTGCTTTCGTTGGGCACAATGCGATGGGAATCCAGGACAGAGATAGATGTTATCTCTTGAGAGATACACTGAGGAACTACGGAATGAATGTAAGTCGGCCATTTCGGCCAATGTTTTTATACTGTTTAGTGGATACTAGGGTTGATCGTTCGGAACGGAATGACGGAATTCCGAACTTTTGATCCAATTATCCCATCACTTCGGAACGGCCGAGAGTCGAACAATGGCCGTTCCGGAATGAAAATCCAATTAGTTCATTGTCCGAACTCATACCGAGCGCTAATTGAATCAATTCCGGAACGAGGAAATTTCGATCACTCTCATTCGGCCGTTCCGAAAGCCGAACGATCAACCCTAGTGGATACTATCGGATAGTGAAATGAAACTTCTATTTACAGGTGGATAATGACATCGCAAGCATGGGTACGCCTAAGCTTACACAGTAAGTCAATTATTAATTGAAAATCACTTGATGCGCATTTTATGAAGATCATTAATTGATAAATAAATAAAATAAACAAGAAATCATTCAAGCAATGAATATTTACAGGAGTACGCATGAACAATTCTTCATTCAGTACTTTGATCAACTCAAAACGAAGGTAATAATCAAAATTTCGTCCGAATTCATCAGTATTCAACAAACCAAATTGATCTGAATTTACATTTATCACTTTATTTCAGGTTGCTCGTAAGACAAGTGAAAGTGGAGGAATCAAACACACTCCTCTCATCATCTGGGTTTTTCCCCGTCGTGACTCGGCTACTTACGGTACGTTTATTGTTATCGATCGATACCTGATTAGTTATTGATTAATTTATTGGTAATCAATTTATTTTCAGCTGCCATCAAGTATCACTGTGACGTTGTTCATGGAGTTGCCTCGCAGTGTGCAGTCCGAAAGACATACGAGGTATTAACATTAACATTTATCGTTTATTCTCTAATCTTTGAACTTTCTAATCTCATCTCTGATATCTTTTCAGAAACTCATGGGTAATCCGAACACGAATACATCAGCACAGAATCTTCTTCTCAAGATTCTCGCTAAGACCGGTTCAATCCAATTCCGTCTTTCATCGCACGCTCATAAGAAGTACTGTAACTTCTAGAATTATGGCAATACGGTAGCATCAAATCAATAATTGATTTTTTTCAGTGTGGAGCGTCTTCAGAACCCCGCAGATCCAGTGCTCATCATTGGAATCGATGTCTCCCATCCTGGAAAAGAAGAGAGATTTGATGCCATCGTGAGTAATCTTTGATCTTTTATTCGTTAGTTAAATATTTGAGGAGAACGGAATCAGGGACGATTTGCTTCAATCACAAACTGATTTTATTTGCAGAATAAGCATGAAACGAAGACAGGCCAGAATGCACAAAAGGCCAACAAGTTCAGAGGTCAACACGAGAAGTTGCCAACGGCTAGACCCGCAGCGAAGACTCTTTTCTCGGTACGGTAAACTACAGTACCCCCTGATCAATAGGATACTGTACCCTCATCATTCGCAATTTCCTTTCAGGAGATCAACTTCTACGATTGTCCTAGATCTGTCGTTTCAGTTGTAGGAACGACTGATATCAAGGGAGCTCGGTACGATAGTTTCTATTATTCCCTTAGATACGATAGAATAACGTGACGACGGAGGTATACAGTAATCCTTCCTTTGCAGTTACGGTGTTTCTTCACGAGTTCAACGAATTGGACAGGAAGAAACGGTGAATATGGTTGAACCATTCCAGGAGAGAATTCAGGAATTCATCAAGGTGAGTTTTGTTGGATTATTTACGGGCGAATGAAGCAGTACACTATTAATTATTCATCACATTTTCAGAATACTAACACAACTCCCGCTCATATTATCGTATATCGTGATGGAGCATCGGATACTCAAATCAAGAAGATAGCTTACGAAGAGTTGGAATCACTGGAGAGAGCGATCGAGAGTGTTAGTTATTTTGAACTTATTTCTCATAATCAGATTAATTGACAAAAAAAATTCTGAATTTTATTTGTTGTTTTTTTCAGTTCGTGGAAAAAGAAGATAAGAAGCCTACCATCACATACATAATGGCAGCCAAGAGACATCACACTCGATTCTTCCGTTCAAATCTTGATGAGATTCCTCATGGGTAAGTTTATTATTCATCTCTGATATTTCCAATCCTATTCTCAACTATCATTCATTTTATCTCTTATCTCTTCAGTACTCCTCATCTCAACTGCCCTCCCGGAACTCTCGTTGAGAGTTCGATTGTCTCTCGAAACAAATGGGATTTCTTCCTTCAATCTCACTACGGAACTCTCGTAAGATTTTATGATTCTCGTATGATTGTTCTATTCTGATCTTTGATCTTTCCAGGGAACCGCCCTTCCAACTCGGTACACTGTGGTTCGTGATGACTGGAAGGTATCGCCTGCCTTCATTCAGGTACATTTTGATCATTGATCTTTGTAGTCTGATCTTTGATCTTTCTAATATTCTCACTTCAGACCATCGTATTCGCTCATTGCTTCGGTAATGCCCGTTGTCCTCGTCCTCTTTCCATTCCCGTTCCTCTTCATTATGCTCATCTTGCTGCAAAGAGAAGCAAAGTTCTCTATGATCACTATAAAGAGTAAGATTATTTTATTATTATTAGTACAATTCTCAATAGTTCATTAGAAAGAATATAGAAATAAATTCAATACCTTTCCGAATTATTATGATTTCAGTAACGCGTGTGATCTATACCGTCGATCGAAAGAAGATCTCGTCAGAGAGGTTCGTTTGATTACGTATCTAAATCTAAGTCGTATCTAAATAGATGGAAAAAGCCTGAATTTAACAATTTCGTTTCTTCAATACAGTAGGAAACGTATGATATCCGGGAATTGAAGAGGAATCCCTAATAATGGTGTTAATTGCAGGAGCTTGAGAAGCAGGCGATCACCCCTCATCCCAATATCATCTCCATGAAGGGAATGCACTATGCATAAGTAATCTTCACAACTGCACGTACTACCGTTAGTGATTGCCCATAACCAAATTCTCGTCATATCATTTCCAATTTGGCCCAGATTCCATTGAGCAGTTACCACGAACCATTCAGTAATCGCATTTTCATTTAGTTAATTCGGTGCATCAAACTTTTATTATTTCCCCGATTCCGATCAGAATTTATTATCTGATTACGCTCTTCAAGCAATCCATTAGTTCAGCAACTCTTTAGTTCATTATCTCTGTCTTGAATATTAATATTGCTTTTTTCTGATAAAATCCGTAGTAAGAAATGCAATGTTTTCTAATACATTGTGACTATTACATGATTCCAGAAACAGAAATTTAGAACATCACTGATGGAATTTGCAAATCCTCAGATTTACTTTCTACTGGACATTTATGAACGACTCCAACTGGATGATGCAGATTGAAATTAATAGGAACGATTGCTTCACTTCAGCATCGATCGATAATAGTAACAAGATGACCGCACTACATTGATCTAAAAATATTCTTCAATACTACTATGATTTCTCAGACTGAGCGATCTATCCCCATTCGTATCACAAATAGCCTCACAAAGAACGAAATCAATGAAGCAGCATTTGCTGAATACGAGATATCAGGAAACTTTCGCCACGTAAAGGTTGACATATTAGCCCAAACGATGAGATGAATAAATGAAGCCACGCGGAGAGATCACACAGTACCCAATCTTTCCCACGGATCGATCGACACGACAGACCCATTTTCGCAAGCAGAGGTATGGCAACCCACGTGAAAAGATCGATAAGGTAATCCACGAGGAAAACCACTCCGACCCAGTTTTCCAGTGAAACAGTTCTTTACATGGATCGGTCGATCGAACGGTATCCAGTTCTCCCTTCTCCATGAAAAGATCGTGACAAGGACGATCGGTACGGAAACCCCACCTCCCCATGGATCGATTGACACAGTACTTCCATTTTTCATACTCTAAAGGAATGGTACAGTAACGTGCACCGTCAGATGAATACAGTAACCCACGCGGACATATCAATAATGCAACCCAGATCCGATAAATACTCACAACCCGGTAACTCACATTGGTAGATGGGTACAAGACATTGGCATATTAACCGGCACGGATCGATCGGTAGGCTAGCCTCCTTAAATTCAGTACCACCATTTCACACACATAAAGATCGGTCGATAGAGCATCCCATTTTCATTCGGAAGAGGGTCCGGTAAGGGAAGAGTGACCTCCTTTCCCTCAATATTCAGGCTTTTTCAGGTGCTCTAGATGGATACCGTAACAGATCGGCATGCTCACAATTAGCATAAGCACAGCCCCGAAAACCAAAGCGATAGATGGATATATTGTAGTAAACCATTAACCGATACGAATCGATCGATGCCGTACCCTCATTTTCAGAAACACAGACCGGCACAGTTTCCCGAATAGGGAGATCAATACAGTACCCCACTCGGAAAGATACATACAGTAACTGGCAAAGACGCAGTACCCCATTTTCACACACAAGGATCGGTCCATACAGCATCGAATTTTTCACTCGGAAGAGGGTCCACCCTCCCCTTCCATCAAGCCTTTTCTCAAGACCATCGATCGATGCAGTACCCCCATTTTCACACACAAGGATCAGTCCATACAGCATCTCATTTTTCACTCGGAAGAGGGTCCACCCTCCCCTTCCATCAAGCCTTTTCTCAAGACCATCGATCGATGCAGTACCCCCATTTTCACACACAAGGAT